>NQYQ01000002.1:507584-539985 GCA_003055925.1 Escovopsis sp. Ae720 | reverse complement strand
CGAGCTTCAAGATGATCCATCCCATCCCATCCCATCCATCAAATACATGATCCGGCCACGATGGCATCAACTCACTTGAGTCGGCACACGGCACCAAATTGATGGGATTCCGGAGGCAATTGGATGGAAGAGGGTCCGAATTCGAACTACATCACATCACATCACATCGCATCGCATCGCATCAGACCATGGCGGCCAGCCCGCCTCCAAGGCCCTCCGAGGAGCCGTCCTACATCGACTACGAGGCCTTCCTCTCCCCCGACTTCAACCCGGCCGCCTTCGCAAACACCCTCGTCGTCGCCACCAACAACCTAAACGACTCCCCCCTCGACCTGTCCACACCCCTCTCCCGCGTCCTCTTCGACGCACAGGAGGTCGACTCCCACATCGACTCCCTCACCACCCGCTCCGCAGAGCCCCTCCTCGAGCACACCCGCGCCCAGAACGACGCCAGCCAGCGCATCGTCTCCGAACTCGACGCACAGATCAAGGGCCTCAACGACAGCTACAGGCAGCTCGAGAAGGAGGTCATCGACAAGCATGCCCAGGCCGACGAGGTCAGACACGTCGCCCTGCGCCTCTGGGAGACCCTGACCCTCAGCCGCTCCGTCGGGAGGTGCCTGCAGCTCGGGAGGCAGCTCGAGGCCCAGTTCGCCGAGCTCGGAGGAGGTGGCACTGCTTCTACTACTAGAACAACAACAACTACTACTACTACTACTACTGCGGCCAACACCACCACCACCACCACCACCGCCGGCGGCATCGTGACGGCCAAGGACTCGGACCACGGCGCCCTCGTGCGCTGCTCCTACACCATCCTCTCCCTGCGCGAGATCCTCGACAGCAAGGCCCCCGGCGAGGAGGGCCACGGGCTCGACAGGGTCGACGCCGTCCGCAGCCTCCAGACCAGCGTCATCTCCCCCGTCGAGCGATCCGTCCGCGACATCTCCGAGCGCCTGGTCCGCGAATTCTCGACCCCCGGCACCACCTCCTTTGCGCAGGCCGAGGACGCCCGATCGCGCCTCCTGTCCGCCGTCACGGCGCTCTTCCTCCTCTCGCCCTCGGCGGGCACCGGCACCGGCACCGGCACCGGCACCGACCCCGACCCTGACGCCTGGACGCCGCGGCTGCTCCTCCAGGCCCTCGAGTCCCACATCCACCTGTCGCTCCAGACGAGCGTCTCCTCCATCGCGCGGGCCCTCGGCCAGCTGCCCACCCTCGACAAGGCCCTGTCCGAGGTCGCCTCCCGGTGTCAGAGCATCGTGTCGCTCGGCATCATCCTCGAGGCCGCGAAGCCCCCGCCCCACCCTCGGCTTCCCAGGGCCGCACAGCTGAGGCAGCCCCCGAGCCTGCTCGAGTACCTCCTCTCGCGCCTCGAGACGGGCTCCCTGACGTCCTACTTCTGGCGGACGTTGGCCAGCAATCTGGCCTCGCGCGTCCAGGACATGATGGCCCGCGGCGGGGTCGCCGCCCGCACGCTGCGGACCAACAAGGCCGCCGTCGGAGACGCTGTCCGGCAAGCGGTCGTCAGGGGGTGCCAGCCGCCGACTGCCCTGGTCAATGGCAAGGAGAAGGCCAAGGTCTCCGACGTGAATCGGGACCGGGAGATTGCCATCATGGTGGGGAGTGTGATGAACAATGTACGGTGAAGCGAGATACTACTAGTACCACCACCAGTCCACGGCAGTCAAGACAGAAGAAAGTCGGGGAGACGAGAAGACAGGGAGGGAAAAGCGGCTCATTTTCCTCGCATCTAGCACACTTTGGGCCATTCTGGCTCTTCCACGGGACTCATCTATCCATCCCACCATCAGAGCCCCCCCATATATCAATATTCTTTCCCATTCCCGCCCTGCATTCGACGTGCGAACGTGATGGACGTCCCGGCTGAAAGCCCGCCCGGATCGTTCAGCCCCTGTTTTCACACGAGCTCACTCCAAAGTCGATGTTCATTTGCCCACTTCATAAGAACCATTGGCGGCCTCATGACCTACTATGACCTCGTGTGTCTCACGAGTAGTGCGTAGTAGTAGTACCTATTTACCCCATACTCTTGCTACTACATTCAATTGTACGGAGTACGAAAACAGCCAAAGTGGCAGGATTCCACCTACCAGTAGTACTACTATAAGCGTCGCCATTGAGGCTAATCCTTAGTATTGATCAATTGTCTAGGGTTAGGGTATCGAGAAGGACGACATCCCCGAGCCGTGATTGGCTGCAGCACATGATGCAGTAGCCCAGGACTTGAGACAATCGTCGGACGCGGCCTTGCAAGCAACGTAAGACGCAAGAACTTGCCCTCAAACACCGCTCATTGTCTTGGACTTTGGACCCCAACTAGTACGAGTACGAGTACGAGTCCCTGTATTCCATACTACGAGTACTACTGTTCTACAGTACGACCCCGTGCTACATCACTTTCTTGATCAGATATCAATTCAACAACTTCTTACCAAAATCACACTCGTTTTGACTCCTGCCCTGACCCGAGCTCGTCGTCCGTCGTCGAGGAGGTAGCCAGAATGCGATTGAACTGCTGCTCCCTCTAGCCCATCCCAGAGTCACCACCCCGGACCTCATCTTCATCATTGATCGATAGATCCAATCTTGACAGTCGCCCGCAATCGGAAAAGAGGATGCCTCCCCACCCCGACGACTCGACGCCGTCGCTACAGACGCTCCAGCGGAGGGCCGAGCCCGCGCTGCGCGAGCACCTCAGCCGGCCCTTCACTTACATCGTGCGCGGCCTCATCGCGGCTTCGTATCCGATCCAGGGCATCTGGTTCTTCATGCGCAACCGCGAGTTCTGGCCCCTCTTCCTCGGACGACTGCTGCCCCTCTCCCTCATCTCTCTCCTCGTCTACTTCATCCTCTTCACCTTCACCTTCCTGCCCCAGTATGCCTTCCTCATCTTCTTCCACGGCTGGGGCGCGTGGGTCAACGCCATAGTCCTGGTCCTCGGCGAGGGGCTCGTCATCATACAGGCCCTGTTCGAGGGCTTCTTCGTGGATGAGTGCAGGGTGGACGTCTTCGATGTGAGTCACCAGAAAAATCATCTCGGTCCCCGAGAGAAGAACCAATCTCGAAGATTCCAAGGGGATCTCGAAGATTCCAAGGCGAACCCTGGACTGACCACGACGCGCAGGCTGCCCTGATCAAGCTCTCGCTCAAGGACCTCATCGCGCCGCACCGCATCCTCAACGAAGACGCCCCCAACGCCGTCAAGATGCTCGGCAAGCCGACCAGCTCGGCCGTCTTCAACCCCTTCAGCGCCAAGCAGGTCCTCGAGCTCGTCGTCTTCCTGCCCCTCAACCTCGTGCCCTACGTCGGCCCCTTCGCCTTCATCGTCATCACCGGCACCAGGATGGGCAAGCTGTCGCACTACCGCTGGTTCAGGCTGCGCGGCCTCTCCCCCGAGGCCGAGCGCAGGGAGGTCAGGAGCCTACAGTGGGAATACGTATGGTTCGGCACCGTGTCCATGGTCCTCGAGCTCGTCCCCATCCTCTCCTTCTTCTTCCTCCTCACGACCAGCGCGGGGGCGGCCATCTGGTCGGCAAAGCTGGAGATGGCTAAGCGCCTCGAGGCGGAGATCGCGACGGGCTACGACGGGCAGCCGCCCCCTTACTCGGACGAAGGCGTCTAGAGGTACTATTGAGGACTGAGTCAGGCTCGGAGTCTGCCAGAGATCTTCAAGAACTTCAATGAAGAAGTTATGTGGAAGCCCACAGTACTACTTACTAGTACATACTACTAGAAGTACTTTACCACCCCGACCTGGACCTCTCCTGTCACCTTTGAAGCGCGCGCCATCTTGATGTAGGAGGGGAGGGAAAAGGAGGGGCTTAGAAACCTCTCGTGATTTCACATCGGCAGGACCGTTCCTGTGCAAGCGAAGGTGCGACTACTAGCGTTGAGCCTTGATGCCTTGATGTTTCCAGTTTGTTCCTTCCATCATCTTGCTTTCTCCTACTACTAGATCAATAGATAAGAAAAGCGGTCGGCCAGGTCTTCCTGCCTTTCATCCCCGGCTCCCACTCCAGGTACGAACTTGGCGTGGCTCCCAAATCATTGATACTGGCGAGTCGTTTCGAGTCTTGTTCTTCATTTGGAAGCACTGACAAGGAGCACTCCGAGTCCCCCCCCCCTTGAAAGGACCTCAGCTTGAGATCATCAATTTGTCGTTGCACGCGCGCGGATCGAATCCCACCTTCCCACCCGCCAGCTGCTTCACTGCATCAAGATCAACCTGACTACCTACAGAGAAGTCGCGATGACTTGACCCTTTCCTTCCCCTTGTGCATGACAGGCACCTCTGCTCCTTCGACTTCCAAGGCAGTCAACCATGGATCTTGCCTCCGGCCTACTCCTTGCTCGCGTTGCCACTGCCGTTCTGGTCCGAGAGAGTCTCTTCGAAACAGAGAGGGGAGGCGCGGATCTACAGAAACCACAGATTACGGGCACGAGGTCCTTATATCTGTCTCGATTCAACTTTCCTGTTTTCCCGGCTCTACCACATTCTGGATGCAGGCGGTCAGAGCTGTGTGCGATTGCATCAATGCCTCCTTCCTCGTTTGCCAAAGGCACCGAGACGCCATTCAGGTCTGTCCATTGGGCTTTCCGAGAATCTCATACGAACACCTCCTACGTGCTTACCTGGTAGAGTGGTGAAGTGGGAAGCAAACAACGAGGCCTTTGACAATGGTCCTTTGACCTCCCAAGTGCGACCGTGACATGAGCCTTCGTTGCCAACTTGTGGCCTTGGAAATGCCTCCAAAGCCAGAGAAGAAGGGACGGGTCTTGATCAGTACCTGATCGCGCTGAGCGCTGGAACAGGAGTGTAGCGTTGAGATTCCGGGCTGCTCTTTCCCCTTTCGTCCTCCTCACCCCCTGATCACGAGTCGGCACCGTCTGGCCGTTTCGGCGCGCGAGTGCACGTCTGTTCCTTCCTCTCCTGGGCATGCTTCGCCTTCGTGACCGCAACTCTGGTCCATCTGGTGATGAAAGAGGGAAGCGCTCCCCATCGCTGCTCCGGGCCACTGCCGCTTCCCTTCTTTTCTTCTTGAAAACTATTTTCCCCCCTCCCCCCCCCTCCCCCTCCCTCTCTTCCTTTTCCTCCCTCTCCTCTCTCCCCTCTTCTTCTCTTCTCTGTCCTTCTTTCTCCTCAACATCCGCCTCCGTCTCCTCCTCTCTCCCCCCCATCATCACCCACATTCGTTTGTCCCTCGTTCTTTTTTTTTCTTTTCCCTCCTTTCAAGTTATCATCGACTTTGGATCGTTTGGCCTGCCTCAGCTCATTGTTTGGCATCTCACTTCCATCCTCTTGTCAACAGCTCTTCCTGCTCGAGGCCGCTGACGTCCATCATGCGTGCCCCGGCAGCCCTGGCGGTCTTGATGACCAGTGCCTTGGCGCAATGCTCCAATGCCCAGGCCACGGGCTATGGGTGAGCCGCCCTCTCTCCGAGTCTCTCTCCCGCCATCCAGACTCGATCAATCGCTGACCATATTCATAGAGCGCCCAATGGCAACAATGGCGGAACCCTTGGCGGCACCGGCACCGGCGCTGGCTCCCCAGGTGGTCCGAATGGCATTCCGGCCAACAATGCCTATGGCAATCCCGGCGGGAACCCGAACCCCAATGCCAATGGTAATCAAGGGGGCATCGTCTCGGGGGCCATGCCGAGCGCCAACCCCACTGTCAACAATGGAGGCCTTCCCGCGAGTATCCCTGGCGGTGTTCAGACCGGAGTCTCTGCTGCTCTGCCCGCTGCCTCGCCTGGATCGTCAACCTGCGCAGCTTCGGGAGGTGCCGCCACCGTCTTCGTCACTGTTCTCCCTACCGGCACCATGAACCCCTCCGGCCTCCCTCTGCCAGTTGCATCTGATCCCGTCCCGGCTGGACAGAACAGTGCTCTCGGTGCCACAACTGTCCTGGTCTCTCCTGTTCCATCCCTGCAAGCCACACAGTCTGTAATTCCGCCCTTCACAACACTCACAGTCGATGTCTGGGGCAATGGTCCAAACTCAGGAGGACACGGCTCGGGCCCACAGGCCTCCGGCAATCATCCCGCCGCCTACTCCAATGCTGTTCCAAACCCTGCCAGCCAGTCCGCCGCCAACCCCAATGGGGGGGCCACGAGTGCCCAAGGCGCCGCGTCCAACTTGCCTGTCACTGGGCCAGCTTCCGGTGCCGCTCCGTACGGTGACACTGGTGGTCTGTCAAGTGGCCCCGGGTTCCCCGTTCCAGCTTCTGCGACTGTTTCTGCGCCTTTCGCCGTGATCACCGACACCTCTGTCGCGTGGATCACCGGCTCCCAGGGCCTGACTCAAGTCACTGTTCTCTCCCCACACACTGTCACCCTTGGCCCCGCCTCGGTCGCTTCCCCTGGACCTGATGGCTCTGTCCCTCGTTTCACATTCACAGGCCCTGATGGGAAACTAACGATTGTTGCGAATCCTGGCGGAGGCTCTGCACAAGCCATCACGACAGGAGCCGCGCTGCCTACAGGTCCCGCCTCCGGCCCCGTTGGGCTGCCTGTCTCGTCTGGTTTGGGAGTCACAACTTGCACAAGCTACACCATCCTCGGACCAAACGGGCTTCCTACCGTCGTTCAGTCCACCTGGCTTGTCGATACTGCCATGACTGCCCCTACTGGACTCCCGACAGGTGCTCCGTCTGTTTCCGGTGCCAATCCGGGACTGACGAATGCCCTTGGAAGCACAACTTGCACAAGCTACACTGTCCTTGGACCGAATGGTCTCCCCACTGTCGTTCAGTCTACCTGGCTCGTCGATCCCGCCATGGCAGCTCCCACTGGCCTCCCTACCGGCGTTCCCAACCTCCCAGGTGCCGGGAACCCGGGATCGCCCAATGTCCCCGCGAGCACGACTTGCACCAGCTACACCATCCTCGGACCGGATGGCCGCCCGACAGTTCTGCAGTCAACATGGGTCCTGCCAAACCCCGTCAACACGCAATCTGCCCTCGCGGTCACCTCTGGACTGGCTTTGCCTTCCCCCCCCCTCTCTGGTCTTCCCGGTCAGATCACCCCTGGCCCTGTTGTCCCACCCGGGGTTGGCCCTGTCCTTCCTGGCGGCAATGGCATCACGACCTGCACATCTATCACCGTTCTTGGTCCTGATGGCCGTCCCACCGTTGTTGACACCACGTGGCTGATTCCTGCCGGTGCTTCCACTGCGGCCCCGGTGAACGGCCCTGGTGGTCTTCCGAATCAGATCAGCGGCCTTCCGAACTCTCCCCCTTTGCCCTCGGGCATCGTCCCCAATGCCAATGGCATCACGACTTGCACCAGTTATACTGTTCTTGGACCGAATGGCCTCCCAACTGTTGTCGATTCGACCTGGGTCATCCCTGTGTCCGCAGCCAGCAATACTGCCACAGCGAACGCCGTCACTGGCCTCCCCAATCCTGTCACTGGTCTGCCGGCAGTCCCATCTCAAGTCGGTGGTGCAGTTCCCGTCGCGAATGGGGTGACTTCCTGCACATCCTGGACTGTCCTCGGCCCCAATGGCCTTCCGACTGTGGTCGAGTCTACCTTTGTCATCCCCGCAAGCGCCCTGCCTGCGGCGACAAGCATCGGCTTCCCATCTGCCGTTCCTCAGATCAGCAGCGGTCTCCCATCAGGCCTTTCACCTTTGGCTCCTGGGAGCGGCGCTTCCACTACATGCGTCACCGTCGGAGTTGTCGGTCCTGATGGCAGGACGACGCCAGTCGTTCAAACAGTCGTTCTCACCCCTGGTGCAGGCAACAGCCTACCAACCTCAGCAGCAATCGGTCTCCCTCCCCTGGCTCCTCAGCACGAGCAGACAGCTCTTCCTCAAGGAGTCTCACAGGTTCCATCTGCAAACCAACCTACCACTACGTGCATCACAATCAATGTTCTGGGTCCAAACGGGATCGCAACGCCTGTTGTTCAGACTGTCATCCTGACACCGACTGGCCCCAGCCTCGGGTTCCCCACTGCTTCCATTCTCCCTGGTGTTCCTCCGCTGCCGCAGTCTCTGTCTGGTGGCGGTCCAAACCTCAACGGCTATGGATCGCCCAACAGCGGTCTTCAATCAGTCCTGCCTCCATCTGCAGTCGTCTCGGGCCTCGGTACTGAGCCCGACATCACACTGACTGGCACCATCACCTCCATCCTCACAGTGCCCGGCGGCCCGTCTGCGCTGCCGCCTTCGTACAATGACCCTCTCGGTAACGGCTCTCCTTTCCCCCCCTCCCTCACAGCACAGGCTGCAGGTGTTCCCACCTCTCTCCAATATGGATCGCTTCCATTCGTGCCGAACGGGGCTCATCTCGCCTCGGTGCTGCAAACCAGCACTTGGACCAATATCATCCAGGAGCCGACGACAACTTACACGCTGAACTTTCCCCTCACCACGATGGCCACTGTGACGGTGCCAAATGCTGTTTCTCAGTACAAGCGTGCTCTTCGACGCCAAGAGAGGTAAGGTCTCCTTCATGGCAGCTCTGGATCTTGCTAACACCATGACAGCTCCTCTGCGCTCCAAAGCGGTTGGCACAATTCCAGCAGCACCTCGGCGGATCCGTTCTCTCAAAACACCTCGCTAGGTGCAAGCATTTCGTCTGCGCTCGGAAGCCAATCCCCGGCCTCACCGTCTCTCCCACCGGCAACCTCCTCAGTGCCCACGCAGTCGTCAGCGACGACTGGCAGCCCAGCTGCATCAACAATGTGCTCCAGTGGAGGCAAGATTGGCAACGTGACCTTGAATGTATGTCTCCCTTGTCCCTTCAAGTCTGTTCATGGCATCGCCGCTGACAATGCGCAGTTTGACGAGACCAAGCCCGGCCCTCTCTTCAATCCCTCCAGCGACTTCTGGTTCTCCGAGGGGTTCGTCATTGCACCTCCGTCTTCCCAGACATCCCAGTCGTACACTCCATCATCTGGCGGTCAGCTTGTTGAATTTGTGCCGCCTTTCCTCTCTTCCCCCTCCACCTCCGGATCTCGAGACACGGCAGAGATCGGGGTAGGTCCGAACGGCGCCAGCAGCTGCTTCAGGTTCGACTTCCACGGAGCCAACCTCGGATGCGCTGCACAGGGCAATGAGCAGTGGTGCGAATTTGAGATCTCTGCCTACACATACAACGAGACCTCGACCAAGGAGCAGTCTATCGCCTGGTCTGAGACCAAGCGTGTCCCTGCGTGCCCCAACTTCCCGACCGGAGGCTGCCAATTGACGCCAGTCCAGTTGGACGGATATACCAACATCACATCCGTCTTGATCAAGCTCCACGTTGGCCTCGACCTCCGAGTGTGGTGGGGAGATGATTTCCAGATGGGCTGGACCGACAACAGCTGCGCGGCCGCAAGTTGCCGTGCAAACGCTCTCCCCCACCGCGTCAAACGCGAGACCATTGAGACCGTCGCTCAGCAGGGCGCCTGGCACTGGACTCCCTCGGGACTCGAGCGCCTCGATGATGAGTATGTTTGGCAATCACTCCATTGATTGTAGTTGATTGGGCTGGATGAAATGTGGATGCCTGCTGTCGATTGACATTTGCTGGTTGATTGAGATCATCTGAGAGTTAATTTTTGGGCAAGCATGATAATGTATGACGGGTGCAGGACCTGAATTTGATTCTTATGGAGCTTTGATATGGGAATCAGAATCATCACAGATCAAGATGCCATAGTCACCAATACAGATTTGCAATCGGCCATGCTGAATGAGTTGCCTTGTGAAGCAATCATTGTTTGTGGCGCTGAGGGTGGATTTTGAATACCTACGTGACGCTGAGGTTGAAGTGTGAATCTATGTCTGCGCGGTCGAGGTCTTGCCGAACATCATCGCTCATATGGTATCTATTCGAGGTACTAAGTCAGGAGATTAGAGGTACAATTGGTCTCCAACAGTGTCGTCAGCTTGGGTGCTTGAGATCTTGACCTGTGACGAGACGGATTTGTTCCATGGTCATGACATGAAGCATCGGCTGGACGAGGCATCATCACAAACGCTCCCTGCGCAGCATCTCGCTCTGCTTCAAGAGATTTTCCCAGATCATCCGATTACAAAATTGCTAAAAGGCTTCAAGACATCTTTTCTCTCTCTCTCTCTCTCTCTCTCTTCCCCCCCCCCCCCCCCCCCCCCCTTCCCCCTTCTCTACTTTCCCTTCAATGCCACAGGCAATCAATCACGGTCCTTTCTCCTCCTTTTGCGGGGACTCCGGCCAGATGCTTATTGCTCGATTCCGGGGAAGAGTCACGGCGGGTGGGTGGGTCCACGCCGATATGGCCTTGGGCTTTGGTCTTTGGTCCTGCGCCGGGGCTCGATTCTCGTCTGGCCAGATCCAGTTGCTCGTGGTCGTCGGTCCGAGGTCGAGAGTGCGCGAAGTATATCGAGGGCACGGTTACATGACGACCTAGATTCCGATCCCCCCCCCTCTTTGGTTAGCTGACTGTGTGCGGGGTTGGGACTGGGACTGGGACTGGGACTGGGACTGGGAGTGGGAGTGTGAGAGTGAGAGGTGGCACTTACGCATTCGCCGTCTTGCTTGCCCTGCGGGATGCCCATGTCCTCGAACGTTGCGGGGCCCTTGCCGGCCTTGCCCCCGGCGGGACTCGAGGACGGCGGCGCTGCCTGGCCGACGGGCGCCGTGGCGGTCCTGCTCGGCGGAGGGCGCGTTGCGCTTCCGGGCGCTTGGCCGCCTTGGGGCAGGTTTGTGGGTGTGCGGGGGGGTCCCCCGGGGCCGCCGGGACCACTGGGACCGGGGGGCCCACCGGGGCGCGTGCCGGCCGGTGGGATGCCGCCGGGACCGTTTTGGGGCGGGCCGTATCCGCGGCCGCCTTGGCCCGCGGTGCCGGGTCTGCTGCCGTTGCCGCCTCCTCCAGGGCCGTGGGGATCGTAGCCACCGGATGGGGCCCTGCCGCGGCCGGCTGCGTTGGGGCCGTTCTGGGGGTAGAGGTTGCCGCCTGCCTGGCCGGGTCCCATGCGCGGGCCGCCCTGGGGGTTGATGCCGAAGGCGCTGCCTGCGCGATCGGCCGCCGGGCCTTGCCCGTGGTGGTAGCCGGGGCGATGATTCGTGTCGTCCTCGGGGTAGGGTGCGGAGCCCTTGCCGCGGAGGTTGAGCGGCTGGGGCCGGTCGTCTGTCGGGTACGGCGCGCCGGGGATTGCGCGCAGCGGCTGTCCGAAGCCCTCCGTGTCGAGGCGAATGTTGAAGGGCCCAGAGCTCGACACGGCGGGCCCCCCAGCGGCTGGGCCTCCTGTTGAGCCCGAGCTGACGAACGAGGCCCTGGACGGTTCGGCGAAGCTGGTGTGATCGGTGACGATGGTTGGCCGCGCTGCGGGCGACGGGAGTGGGGACACCCGGGGCGACTGGCCGTTTGGCCCTGCCGCGTTTGGAGGCCGCGCAAGCCCGCCGTCACCGACGGGGGTGGGGGGCCCGCTGCCTTCGTTGAGGGTCGGCATCTGCGTCTGGGGCTTGGCGAAACGGTCTGGCCGCTTGCCCCTCTGGGAGCCGTGTTGCGACTTGATGCGGGTGTGTGTCGTCGTCTCGTGATCCTGCTTCGACAAGCTCCTATCTTGGCTCAGCGATTCCAACCGTCCGATGGCGTCGTGGTTCCCGTGATCAGCGGCGAGCTGGTACCATCTCCGCGCCTCGGGGATGCTCTTGTTGACGTGGATGCCGATCTCGTGGTAGTAGCCCATGGCGAACTCGCCGGTCGGGAGCTTGGCCGTCGCGGCCTCGCGCGCGTACTGGTAGGCGAGCTCCTCGTTCTTCTTGAAGACGCCCTCGTAGCCGAAGAGGAACCACCGGCTGACGCCGAGGGCGGCCTCGGGCACGCCTTGCTTGGCGGCCAGGCCGTAGTAGTGGAGGGAGAAGGAGGGGTTGAAGTCGCAGCCGAGTTGGCAGAGCTCGTAGGCCTGGCCCATCTTGAGCTGTGCCTTGGCGAACCCCAGGTATGCGGCCTTCTCGACGTACATCTTGGCCGCGTCGATGGACAGGGAGAGCATTCCCTCGGGGACCGAGATGTCGGGTAGGTCTCGGGCGATGAGCATGCCGTAGACGTAGGCGCCCTGGGGGGCGTCCTCGTCGGCGCCCTCGGCGGCGTTCCGGATGCGTTCCAGCCCTCCGTGGTAGTCCTTGGACTCGCCGTGCTGGCCGAGGAGGCTGATCATGCCCATGCGATACTGTGAGGCGGAGTCCCTGAGGCTGAGGCCGCGGTAGTAGTGCTCCTTCGCCTTGGACATGTCGTTGGACTGCTCGAAGAGCATGCCCATGCGGTACTCGGACCTCGAGTTGCCGAGCTCGGCGGCCAGCTTGTAGCCGGCAAACGCCTCGCGCTTGTCCATCCGCTCGCCGAACTTGCCAAACTCGAACCACTTAGCCCGGATGTAGAGGGCGTCCGGGTGCTCCTGGCTGGCGAGGTGCTTTATGATGTTGAGGGCGTCGACTCGCAGTTCGTGCTCGATGCGGGGCGTGGAGGGCCGGACCGTGCCCTTGTCGGCGGCCTCGCGGATGGCGGCGTCCATGGAGACCTCGGCCCAGATGAGCACATCGCGGGCCCAGGTGATTTGCATGGAGATGTTCTGGGAGTGGAGGACATGGTCCCTGGCTTTCCAAAGGATCTTTTCCTTTTCGTCGTCGGCGGGAGGGACGTTATCCCCCTGGACCTTTGGGAAAGGCGAGAAGGACGGCTCGTCCCAACCCATCTTATCGTTTGGTTTGCCGCTGCTGCTGTCCGAATATTTTCGAGCGTACTGCTGCTGCTGCTGGTACTCGTGCTGATGCTGATGCTCTTGTAGTGGTTCTGGTTGTGGCTGTGGTGATGGTGGTGGGTGTGGTTGTTGCTGCTGTTGCTGTTGCGGCTGCTGCGGATGCCACTGCTGCTGCTGTTGTTGTTGTTGTTGTTGTTGTTGTTGTTGTTGTTGTTGTTGTTGCTGCTGCTGCTGATGATGATGATGATGATGATGATGCTGCTGTTGCGGTTGCTTCTGCGGCTGCGGCTGCGGCGATGGTATCTGTCGTGCACGGCCACCTTCGTCCTTGTGCAGATGTGTCCTGAAGTCGGCGTCGAGAGGAGGCAGCTGAGGTATTTTGTCGGGGATCTTGGGCGGCCGGCCGGGACCGGAGAGGGGTGAGTTGGTCGAGAGGATCGGGGGTTCGGAGGAGAGGGAGAGTTGTCGTTGATCGGATTCGCTTTCACGGGCCTCGAGTTCAAGACGTTGGAGGTCGTCTTGCATATTTTGGGGGACTTGAGGGGTCACCCTGTCGGGACTCAGGAGGACGGAGGCACACCAGAAATCGTCAGCGGCCAGCCCCACCTCGAACATCGCCAGGCCTCCTCCAACAGGGCCATGTCATTCGGTAACCGCATACTGGTAGACGAGAGAGCAGGTCTGGCAAGGGGAGCAACGCCGGGAAAAAGGGGGGCCTGATTGGGGGGGGGGGGGCAATCGGGCAATCGGGGGATGGGGAGATGGGGGGGGGAGGGGGTGGGAAGGGGGTGGAGATGGGGAGGGTCAGGGTCTGTTCATGATCTTGGTGTTTTTTCTTTCTTTCTTCCCCCCCCTCTCTCCTTCTCTCCTTCTCTGTGCCCTTTGATTAGACTCTTCGTCTCCTCTTCTTCTCCCTCTTTCTCTTTCTTTTTTTTTTCTCTTTTTCCTCTTATCGAGACGCAAGTCATGGCACTCGGACAGGAAAAGATAAAAGAAAAAAAGAAAAAGAAAATTGGGAAAAAAAAAAGAAATGCAAAGGGCCCCAGGGGGAGGAAAACAACCCGTCAATCACGGCGCACCGGCATCGACCACCCACAGGAACCCCGACTCGCTCGTGCAGTAGATCCAGAATGACATGACATCCATCTCATCGCGCTCGAACTCGGCACTCAGACTCACCTCTGCGGTGCCGGCGCCACGAGCTCTGGCATAAAGTAATCATCGTTGTCCCTGCCGGGCACAAAGGTGGCGCCGAGTCTGGCCGCCATTGGAACGTACTGGGCCCTGAAGCCCTGAACAAAGACCTGTCAGGTTTTTTTTTTTTCTTTCTTCCCTGCTCTTGTTGTTGTGTTTTTTTTTTTTTTTCCCTTCTTTCCTTTTTTTTTTCTGTCGTTTTCTTTTCTTTGTTTGCCCTCTTGCTTCTCGCGCGCAGGCTGTCGCTCTGATCGTCGTGCCCCCTACTGTACCAGTACGAACAAGTACGAGCAGTACGGAGCAAGGTACGAGTACCGGTAGTCCTGCTCTTCGGATATTTATGCAGAGTGACGGGTCTCGGGCTGTCCCTCGCTGGGCCTGCTGGCTGGGTCAGGAGTCGATTTGCAGGCGCTGCGCCGCACCGGCGGGCGGATCGCCCAGGGCTGCAGAGAAGGAATCCAATTCTTGGTGGAAGTGCTGGAACCGGGAACTAGAAATCGTACCTGGACTCGTACTCGTACCGGTTCTTCTCTCTGGCCCGCTGGTGCCTGTGCCTGTGCCTGTAACTCGTTATGTATGTATGTACGAGTACAGGTAAGTGATCTAGTGCAACTCGTAGCGTCCTGGGGGCCTTGTCCGTGCAGACGATGGATGGAGGTAAATTGGGCGGGCGGGCGGCCAAACGAGCGGCGGGGCGCGCAGGATGCGGGATGATCGATCGATGGAGGCGAGCGGATCTCGAAATGGGCTGAATTGGAGTGATAAAAATACCACTTTGCAGGAGACGAGGAGGCGAGGGGAGACGATCAGACAATCAGACGAGGTTGGTTACTCGTACGAGGCGCTTTTTTTCGAGGAGGATCTTGCCTCGCCTTGAACGGTGGTGGTTGTTTTTCTTCTTTGCCTTCCTGTCCTTGCCGTGCTTCCTTGCGATGATCGCTTCCAGCTCTTGTTGTTTGTCCAGTTGCTGCTGCTGCTGTTGTTGTTGTTGTTGTTATTTGTCCTTTTCCCTCGCCGTCGCCGTCGTCTTTGTTGTATGATTTTGTTGCTGCTGTTGTTGTTGTTCTTGTTGCTGTTGCTGTTGTTGTCAAAGTGAGGGTTTTCGCGGGAGGGAGAGGGAGGGCAGGTCAGACAACCTTTAAAAGGTCATCAGCCATCCATCCGTGAGTCTCCTCGTCAGCAAGACTCCCGCGGTGATCAGCGACGAGTGATCGGCCGGCATGGACTTGGAGGGAATTCTAGGGTGACGAGCACTACGCGTCCTCATTAGAAGATAGTAATGAATCAATCATTTGTTTCATCTATCTGTGTGTACAGGTATGACCACCAACTTGATACCAACCGTTGCCTCGTTTGATCTGGTGTCAGAAGGATCAATCAATCAGTCCGTCCGGCCACACGCACGACGCCTTCACGAGACCAACCGCCTATGTACAACATAGCAAAAGGGTCACCACCACCCAGAATGATTCTCCAGACATACTCGTATACACGAGGACGAGGACGAGGACGAGGACGAGTACTACTTCATAGACCATGATGGATCACCGAGAGGATTGATCATTGGGGGGTTACTCGTACTCCGCGCGTCTTAGCATTGCGGGCGGTGCGCTCTAATCCTGTATTTGTTGGTGGCTCGGCGGCCCCAAATTAGTACGAACGCATAGGGAGTAGATCCATTGCAAGTACGAGAAGTGGCAGCGAGATCAAAATTATCCGATGTACCTGTATTGCGCCGCAGAGATGGATGGATGATGCCTCCTCTATCTTTTTTTTTTCTCTTCTTCTTCTTCCTATTATTCTTATTCTTCTTCTTCTTCTTCTTCTTCTTCTTGTTCATCTTCTGCTTCTTCGCCGTTCTTGACCGGCCCACCGGATCCCAAGGATCGAGACAAGCCCGTGAGGCTGTGATGGCCACATGCCTGCCCTGTGCTCGTCCAGTCACGAAGCAGAGAAGGCAGAGAAGCCATGCCAAGCAGCCTCAGCCAAGGCATCGTGACGGAACGAGAGCGAGCATAGCCGCCATGCCATGGGGGGAGATCTGGCTGGCCTGGATCTTCTAGTCGCCTGGCGTGACAGACAACTTCATACGTACTCCGTACTCCGTGAGGTAATAGTACTACCGGTAAATGACAATGACAATGCCCCTCCTTGGCGCGCTTGTCATTCCCCGCGATTCATTGGACGGTCCAGCAGGAACAGAAATTGAAATCAAAATGGATGGATCAATCCAAATGGAAGTGGAAGTGGAAGTGGAAATCAATCGAAGACGCAAAGAGTCCAGACAAAAGAAACCCCGGGTTGTCCATCTTGATTATATAATCATGAGATGAATCTTCCGGACCGGATCAACCTTGTCAAATTTCTCCGAACTCTAGGGTAGCCATTCCATCCATAGTAGTAGTTCAATCACATATTGAATTGATACATACGAGTACTCCGTACATACATATGTACTTACCTATTCAATCAGGTGTGATCACAATTGATGTCGCTCCATCAATTTGAAGCTCGACTTCTTGCGTCAGCGTCATTCAGCCTGGCATTGATCCAAGCCAAACGACATCACCAACATCCGACGACACCACTCAACTCTCCACCGCGACCCCCCGTCTCCCCCAAGCACACGCCCTTCACGGTCATCGAGTACCCATCCATTCATTGATTGATCCATCAATTGCACCCAGAGTTGCCATCCCCATCAGCATCCCGGAAGCAACGTACCCATCAACCCCGACCTGCGTCCATCTCGAGACTCCCAAAAACACCCAGCAAGCTCCCACAGCAACACCACCACCACCACCACCACCACCACAACAACAACAACAACAACAACAACACCCGACGCCACCATGGCCGATCGCAACCTCGCCCAGATCCTCCACGAGCTCAAGCAGAGCCCCTCCATGAGCTACCCCGACGCCAACGCCCTCCTCTCCAAGGCCAAGCTCGCCCTCCTCCACCTCAACGCCCTCACCCCGTCCCCCGCCGCCCCGCCCGCCCTCCTCGCCCTCGCCCGCGAGACCTACGAGCAGGGCGCCCTCTTCGCCATCCGCGCCCGCAACCCGGATGCCTTCACCCGCTACGTCCACCAGCTCCAGCCCTTCTACGAGCTGCCCGCCGCCTCCCTCCCGCCCAACCTCCCCGAGCGCAACAAGGTCACGGGCCTCGGCCTCCTCCTCCTCCTCACCCAGGGCCGCTACGCCGAGTTCCACTCCGAGCTCGAGAGCCTCGCAAACAGGGACGGCGGCGGCGCCGCAGACGTCGAGGGCGACAGGTACCTCGGGTACCCGGTCCGCCTCGAGAGGTGGCTCATGGAGGGCAGCTACGATCGCGTCTGGAAGGCCATGAAGAGCAGCGAGGTGCCCTGCGACGAGTACAGCGTCTTCTCAGAGGTGGGTGCGCCTTGATCTACTGCATACTATATCCATGCAGAAGAAACCCAAACCCCCCATCCCCCCCCCTTTTTTCTTCTTCTAATCCTGTAATCCTGAACTGACGAACTCGCCCCCCCCCCCTTTTCAGATCCTCAAGAACCAGATCCGCTCAGAGATCGCTAGCAGCAGCGAACGCGCCTACCCCAGCCTCCCCATCAGCTCCACAAAGTCCCTCCTCTTCCTCGAGTCGGAGGGAGACGTCATCCAGTTCGCGACCCACCGCGGCTGGATCGTCAGGGACGGGAAGATCTACTTCCCGGACGTCGCCGCCGACGGCACCGACGAGGCGAGCCAGAAGGACATGAGCCAGATGGTCATAGAAAACGCTCTGGGGTACGCGCGCGAGTTGGAAACCATTGTATAGAAAGGGGGACTGGGCTCTCAATTCATCATCACTTCCCATCGACCTGCATTGTGTGGAAGAAAAGCAATACCGCTACAAACTGTGCCACGTGAAGGGTGCGGCTGCTGCTCAAGCGCCATCACAATTCCCGTAGCCAACCCCCCCCCTTTTTTTTTTTTTTTTTTTTTTGGCCATCTCACCCTCCGGACCCCCTCTCTCTCTCGAGTCCCTCATATCATACACCTTCATTGATCCTCAATTGCGTCGGAAGAAGCGGACTCTCGTTCGTTCAATTCTCACGAAATGCATGTCATGTATCATGGCTCATGACAATTAGCCTACCCCCGTCCCGCCCGCTACCTTCTAACCCATCCCATTCCCATGAACAAGTTTTCTTCCATCCCTTCTCCACCACATTTGCCAACACTCGACTTTTGCTGCCTGCTTCGAAAAAAAAAAAGCGATCTTCTTCTCGCCCCCCCTCCCCCTAAACACCTACATAAAGTCACAACCGCCTCAAAATTACGCAAACAGCTTCAGCCCGCTTCCGTGCTTGCCAATCTCGCACACCTTGCACACCGTGCACACAGTGCCCTTGTACTTCGAGTGGTACTTGGCCCCGTCAAAGGCGCACTCCTCGTACGCGGTGCCGCTGTAGATGGGCGTGTGGCTGGCCGCGCAGATCTCGAACTCGGCGAACTGGTCGAACTCGATCTCGACGCTGTCGTTGGGGTTTCTCTCGCACTGCGCCTTGGTTTTGCGCGCCTGTGGAGGATATCATTAGCATCCCATCCGCGAATTTCTCGTGATTCTTGTCAGGCTTTCACTTACATTCTCGACAATCTTGCTCGCGCCGCCGTTGGCGATGATGCGGTTCGCGAATCCCAGGGCCGAGTTGTAGTTCTTGCTCTTCATGGCCACCTTGATGGCGCTCAGCAGCGCGATCTGTCTGTGAGGCACCTCGATCTTGGGGATGGTGAAGTACGCAGACAGCTCAAGGCTCCTCTTGAGCTTGACAGGGTCCTGCGCCACGTCCTCGGGAGATCCCAGGTTTCTCCTGGCCAGCTCGACGTCCATGGCAACGGTGTACTCGCTCGCCGAGGCAATCAGCTTCTTCGCCTCAGACACCTCTCCCTCGCTGGAGACGGCGTTGATGAGGATCGCGTGCAGGATGCCTCGGAAGATCTCGACGCCCTCCTCCAGCTTGTTCGCCTTCATGCAGTCGTATCCCTTCTGCAGGTCGTTGACGGCCAGGTACTCCAGGTCGCGGGGTATTATCGGGAGCACCTTGCGGGGATCCGACTCATCGACCGTCCGCCGGACGTAGTTGACCAGGGGGGGCAGGCCCGTCGAAGCCGGCAGGAATGTTCTCGAGGCCTGGTAGACCTCCAGGAACCGGGGCTTGAGCGCGGCAAAGTCGACAGCTCCAACCTGTCGGTTCAATAGCTGCATCGCGGTCTCGAAAGATCCACCGGCGATGTGGTCGACCGCCAATGGCGAGTTGCGAGCCCAGAGATCGGCCTCGCTGCTTCCGGCGCCGCCTGCTTCCGCGCCGTCGACGTTGACGAAGTCGCTCTCCACCTCGGGGACGTCATCATCACCCATGTCCCATCCGGCGGCGTCCTCCTCATCGTCCAGCACCGCGGCCCTCTTTGCCTTGGAATCGTCTTCCTCAAGGCCTTCCGCATCAATCACGTTGGCGGCAGCGGGCTCGTCTGCGAGAGACAGACCCTCGACTTCACCGAGCAGTGCCTTCTCGAAGAAGGACTGCGAGCTCGACTTCGTGGGCCAGTTGCCCTTGAATGTCGGCACGACGGGCTTAGGTGGTGTCAGAGATTCGCCCAGTGTGGGCAGTGTGAGCTGCTCCTCTGTCAGGCCGGTCGCTTCCAGGATTCCCTGACACTCCTCTTCCAGGCCATGCGATTTGGCCGTCATATAAGCGAGGGGATCTATTGGAGAAAGGTCAGTAAGAAGGAGCTCGGGAATGGCCGCGGCGTAAGAAACATACAGAGATCAATCTCCTTGAACATCTGAATGCGGTCCTCCACTTCGCCGAGGTACAAGGCATTCTGGAATCGGGAGGTGAAGTCTCCGCGATGCTCGGCAATCTTGGCCATCCTGGAGAGCTTTGCGTGGTCTCCGGTCGACAGATAGAGGAAGGAGAGCTTGTCAAATTGCTTCAACTTCTGGTAGCACATCTCCACGATCTGGTGGTTGCCGTGAGACAGGGCCTCTGCGCTGAGCCTTGTCCAGAATTTGGGTTTGTCCAGCTCCTTGGCCATCTCGACAGCCACCTCGAGGTTGCCGCACTCGATGGCGAGATCGAATCGGGTCGTCGGGTCCTGCACAAACTGCAGAGCGATCTCCGGGTATCCCTTCTTCTGCAGGTACGAGATGATAGACTGGCCGACGAGACTCGAGTTCTGGATGATGTGCAGCATCTCCTCGTAGTTTCGCTTCACCAACGCCATCTTGAAGCGGTACTCGGTGGGATCGATCTGGAGAATTCTGGGCTTTGCTGCTCGGTCAAGGCAGTAGACGTTGCGGCCCTTGACGCGGACGAGATACACGGTCTGATCCAACGTCCGGACGATACCGTTGTCGCCGTTGAGCAGGGTGTACTTGATGTGGTTCAAGGTCGAATACAAAAGCACGCCCGCATCGTCCCAGGTGGCGCTCTTGATGCGGATCGTCTCATGCAAGGTGCTGACTTGCTGGAGCGTCTTGGTCACAATGGTGACGTTGTGCTTGCTCAGGAGAGCGGCGTAGAGACCGTCGTTGGACCAGACGACGTACTTGACGCCATTGACGGCGAGCTCCGCGACGCTCTTCTTCTGCTGGATGTCGTAGAGGTGGACAGCCGTCGGCGTGATGATGAGGAGGTTGCCGGTTCCTCCGAAATAGATATCGGTGGTGCCGATGGGGGGCTTGAAGGAACGAGCCGAGTTGTTCGAGAGGTCCTTGATGTCAATCGTCTGGCTCGCCACGTTTAGTACCGCAAACCTGTTCCTGGCGACGAAGATGGCCGAGTTTCCGGGTCCGCGCTTGGACTCTGTCGGCTCGATGGCACCGGACCCGTCCTTTGGAAGGCTCAGGAGCTCGTAGGAGCCGCCGTCGGCGGGGGTAGTGACCAAGATTGACCTTTCGGCCGGGTTGAAGGAGAGGGTGCGAGGGGTGACCCAGGGGCTTCCGAGCTTCTTCAGCGACAGGAGAGTGGGGCTCTCGGCGTTCTTTTGGAAGTCGTAGGACTTGACGTGCTTCTCCTTTGTGATGTAGAAGAGAGTGCTCTGGTGGACGGCGGACGCGGGGCGCTCGCGCTCCAATTTGAAGACCATGACGCCGTTGTCGTGGCCGGCCGCGAAGAGGTTGATTTCGGGATGCGCGGCAATGACCCAGAAGCGATCGTTTTCTCTCTTGAAAGATTGGACAGCGGTCCTCTTGTTCAAGTCCCAGACACGGATCGTCTTGTCTTCTCCGGCCGAGAGGATGAGGTCCTGGTGGGGGTGGAAGAGACAGCCGGACGCGTTCTGGAAATGGCCTCGACAGGTGTCGACCTCCCAGGCCTTGGTCTCGCTCATGCGCCAGAGCTTGACGAGACGATCGTCGCCGGCGGAGACGATGAGGGGCATGGTCGGGTGGAAGGCCACCCAGTTGACGCCTCGATCGTGGCCCTCCAAGACGAATTTGACGACGGCATCCGTGTTTCCGAACATGTCTGTCTGGTTCTGGCTGGCGCGGGCCATCTGATCCTCGTAGCCCATGGAAGTCGGGGCCGAATGCTTCTTTCGCAAGCCGGAGATGTCCCAGACGCGGACGGACTGATCGAGCGATGCGGAGACGACGAGGTCCTCCTTGGGGTGGAACTGGGCACACATGGCGTAGTGATTGTGCCCGGTCATGGTACAGACTGAGAATACATGTTAGTCTTGAGGGCGCGAATCTATAATGTCCGTTTGACTTGTATGTCCGCATGACTTGTATGTCCGCATATGTGGTTTGCACGTACTCAGCGAGCGATTCTGCCAGTTCCAGATCCGAATGGTCTGGTCGTCTGAGGCAGACAGGATCCAGGGCAGCTCATGGTGGAAGAAGACGGTTCGGACGTAGTCGAGATGGCCATTGAGGGTGAAGAGGCATCGTCGGGTCTGGTAGGACCAGACCTTGATCTTGTAGTCGTCGCCGCCGGAGACGAAGAGGGGCTGGGTCTTGTGGAAGTCAACGCCGCGGACGGGGCCGTCGTGCTCTTCGAATCGATCAATCAGCGTGCCCATGCGGTAATCCCAGAGCTGAATCGTGGACGAGTGTAGTGCAACGAGGATCCATGGTCTAGTAGTTCACTGCGTCAGTAGCTCTCCATGGGCAGATCAAGGTACATGTAGTAGGAGTAGTCGTAGTAGGAGGAGGTAGGTCATCGCTGGCTCGGCCGGGGGTGCGCAAGGTATAGTACCTCTTGGGGTGGAAGGCGATGCCCTTTGCTCTGGATGATTTGGATTCAAACTGCGGCCAAGGTCAGCTTCACGGAGGAGGAGGAAGACGAGAACAATGGCGAATGACGGCCGACGAGTGCGGGTGCGGACGGACCTTGGTCAACATTCCGGGGGAGGACTGCATCTTGGCGGGGGAGGAGATGAAGCCGTAGCTTCGCGCATCAATGATTGGGGAGATGGAGGAGCGGCGGCGGGGGATCGGTGGTCGGGTGCTTTGCGTGGCCGCGATAGCTTCGTGCAGGCTGGCCAGCGAGACAGCATCCAAAGGGTGGCGGGAGGCGTCGAGATGGAACTGGAAGAGTCGTGACCGGCTGCGAACATCAATGGACCGGAAGAGACATGGCAGACGCTGACCCAACCAGGCGGCCGCCAATTGAGCATCGTGTCCATCTCCAATTGTGGGTTCCCGGACTCGACTCTCTCTCTCTCTCTCTCTATCTTATGTAAGCACACTCGGCCTGTAAAAATGTTGGTTACATACTCGTACGAGGTTGAAGGCGCCGCAACAACGATCCGCCGAGCCGAAGCTGATGCCCCCACCACAACAGACCCCGCCCTGAGAAGATTGACCAATAATTGGCCGCGATGCGTATGATGACCCCTGCCGATGCCGCGCTTGTCCTGATTGGGCAATTCAAGTGCTCAACTCCACGCAGTTTGCTGAGTCATCAGAAGTCCCGAGCAACATGAACACCGTGACATCGTCGAGATGCTGCCTCCACTCAATGTGGCCTCTGCCCTCCAGTGCTCCGACCTCCCAAGTCGAGGCCAATGGCAAAGGCCTGGAGATTGAATTTCATTCTGCTTCAATTACGGCTGGACTGTGCTAGGGACGCCAAGTGGGAGCTCCCAATGAGCTTTGAATGAGCCTGACTCATCGCCCTGGCCGTCTCCTCATCAGGTCCTTTCTACACGACCCCCCCTCCACCCGCCAGTCATGATACGCCGCCGCACATCATGGAGCTTGGCGGCATGCCTCTTGCTGGCCTTGCCGACCCAGGCCTCTCCCTCTGTGAACATTGGCATGAAGGCCGCATTCCCTGCCGGACCATACTTGCTCGAGCTCTTGTAATCATCCCATCAATGCCACCTCCAGTGTTGCTTGCTCTCGGCTTGGCCAGGAAGATGGAAGAAGACTAAACGCCTTGATAGGGAGACCGCGGCGGGAGAGAACTCCTCGGCCTACTTCCCGCTCCTGGATCGCATCGCGAGCGGCCACTTTGCCACGGCCACCACCGACGCTGACCTCTATGCCAAGTTCGTCGATGTGTTGCACCAGGATGGCCATGTCACAAGCTCCGAGTCCCTTTCGACATTCAATCTGGCTCTCTCGTTGCGGCTGGCGAGTCCAAGGATCGAGGCTCACTACCAGTATCACTCCACCGCTGTCGACCCTGTATTTCCGCGAGATGCCGACTGCATCACTTGGGTGCTGTCTGAGGGCAAGAAACTCTGTACACCATCGCTAGACGAGTCCGCAGAGGGTGACTCGTCCCCCTCGTACGTATTAGCACCACACAATGGCTTCCACTCCCGGTTGTAGTGAGATTCTTCGAGTCTGATGCATGTCACAGTCAAGTCAAGCAGCTGCCCTTTGACCGCACCTTTGGAGACGGAAGGGACGTCGTCCTTTACGCGGACCCGACCTCTGCCTCGTTCGGCTCATTCCACAAGCCCCTTTTCGAGGCTGCTCGGCGGGGGGCCATCAGGTATCGGCTCAGGTACCTCCGTCATGAAGATGCCGACTCCGGCCTTCTTTCAATCAGCGGGTACGGCGTTGAGCTTGCCCTGAAAAGAACAGATTACATCGTCATCGATGATCGTGCCTCTGATTCAGACTCGGAACAGAGGAAACTGAGCACCGAGGCTATCGCGGACGGGGATGAGGAGCTCGCCGATATCGTGCCTCTGTCCACTTCCGAATTGTCTTCGTTGGGCATGAAGACAGCCTCGTCCATTCTTGAGAGCAAAGACAAGTTCGGAACACTGCTTAAGCTCACGCAGGATTTGCCGAAGCTTTCTGCGTTCATCTCTCGGCATAACGTCTCGGAGGATTTCGCGAAGGCCTTCACGGCGAATCAGGCCCAGAACCTGCCTCCCGGGAAAAATGGACTCTGGATGAACGGGGTGCAGCTCATTGAGCGCCAGATCGAGCCCATCGCCATGGTCGATCTTGTCCGGCGCGAACGGAGACTGATTGATGGCGTCCGTCAACTCGGTTTTTCAGGAAAGCAGGCAATCTCACTCCTGAGCAACAGCGCAGTCAGTCAAGCGAAGCGAAGCTCCGCCATGCCAAGATACGACTGGTCAGATCGTCTGGAAGAGGGCAAAGCAATCATCTGGCTCAACGACCTCGAAAAGGATGCCCGTTATGCCCGGTACCCAAAACGACTGAGATCGGTAAGTGTGGACTTTAGGTCTGCAAGAGAGGATTGAACTACTCACTCACATTTCCCAGCTCCTTCAACCCTCGTACTTCAGCTCTTTTCCGCCAATTGCGAAAAACATCTTCACAGTCGTGGCCCCTGTTGATCTCACGGATGCCAGCGACTTGAGCGTCATCCCAGAGCTTATTGACCTGTTGTACCGGGGTCTGCCGATTCGATTTGGCTTGGTCCCCGTAACGTCAGATTCTCAGGCCGATGTCAGAGCCAGAGTCATGCACCATTTGATGGATGCCTACGGTCTTCCAGCTGTCGCCGCCTACGTGAATTCGCTGAAGGAGGCCCAAGGGGCCGCAGACGAGAAGCTCTTTGATGGCGCTGTCGAGGATCATAACCTACTCCCGGAAGCTGCTGCCATGAAATTCAACGAGGTCATCGAGGCCGAGGCTCTCGCTGAACGGATGAAGAACGCTCGGCATTGGGTCACTCGACTCGAAGCAGCAAAGGGCGCGCGTTTCCTGCTGATCAACGGTTTCTTAGTCTCTCGGGAGACTGACTGGATGCAGCCTCTGGGCGGTCTTCTCTCCAACGAAATTGAAAGAATCAAGACTTTGGTCTACCTCGAGACAATCCAAGAAGATACCCCACTTGAGGAGTTCCTTCTCGAAGATGCCATTGTCAAGCGCAACAGATACATCACCCCTGAGGATGACAAAGACCTTCACTTCGTGGACATCAATCGCCTCCAAGCTGATCACGCGGACCTGCTCGATCAGGTCCCATTGCTAGAGGCGTCCGCGGACTCGTCAAAGGAGAACTGGGCAGTGGGGACAGTCTTCGCCGACCTGACCACGAAAGAAGGCCGCCAGCTCGTCTTCTCGGCGTTGGAATTTCGGAGGCGGAATCCCGGGGTCCGCTTGGACTTCATTCACAATCCCAAGCTGCCCAAGGGCGCGTCCGCCGTCACCGCAGCCCTCAAGGCGAAGCAAGATGCGCTCGCGAATGTCGAAACAGTCGAAGACTTGGAGACCCTCATCCAAGAAAGCAGCGAGGCTTCAAAGGACGACAGCCACGGCAAGCTTCTGGACGACTTCCTTGGAGCCGTCAACATCGAACGCGGGGCTCGGGTGTTCATGATCAACGGCCGCATCGTCGGCCCCTTTGACGAGGATGCAGACTTCGATGCCGACGACCTCCAATTGCTCCTCGAGTTCGAGCAGAAGAGGAGAATCGTGCCCGTCTACGCGGCGCTCGACGCTCTCGGCCTCGCCGACAAGCTCTCAAGCCCCCTGGCCGCTGCAAAGCTGACCTCCATCACGGCCGTGTCCACCATTTCCGATCTCCCCGAGGGCATCTTCGAATCCGCGCCCACAGACCGCACCGACATCTTCGACGGGTGGCAGTCCGAGCACTGTGCCTTCGAGGTCGGCGACAAGGAGACCGCCAGCATCCAGATCGTCGGGCTCCTCAACCCCGTCAGCGAGCAGGGCCAGCGATGGGCCCCCATCCTCAAGGTCCTCTCCGAGCTCGACGGCGTCCACGTCAAGCTCTTCATGAACCCCGCCGAGAAGATCTCCGAGCTCCCCGTCAAGCGGTTCTTCCGATACGTCCTCAAGTCGAGACCGTCCTTCGACAAGGACGGCCGGGTCGCGCGCCAAGAGGCCTCCTTCGAGAAACTGCCCTCGGAGGCCCTGCTGACGGCCGCTATGAACGTGCCCTCGGCATGGCTCGTCGCCCCGCAGGACTCGGCGTACGACCTCGACAACATCAAGCTCAGCTCCGTCAAGTCCGACGTGACGGCGACCTACGAGCTCAAGCACATCCTCGTCGAGGGCCACTCGCGCCAGGGCTCCGGATCCCCGCCCAGCGGCGCCCAGCTCGTCCTCGCGACCGAAAAGGACCCCCTCCTCACCGACACCATCATCATGTCCAACCTCGGCTTCTTCCAGTTCAAGGCAAACCCGGGCGTCTACAACATCCAGCTCAAGGAAGGCCGCAGCGCGGACATATACGAGATCGAGAGCATCGGCGCCCACGGCTGGGACCAAGACACCCCCGACCACGGCACCGAGATCGCCCTCATGGACTTCCAGGGCGTCACCCTCTACCCGCGGCTCCAGCGGCGCCCCGGCATGGAGACCGAGAACGTCCTGGAGGCGTCTAGTAGCAGCAAAGCCGGCGGCGACGGCATCCTCTCCAAGGGCCTCAAGTTCGCAGAGGGCCTCTTCGGCGGCGGCGGGAAGGCTCCCAGGTCCGACGAACAGCACCAGCAGCAGCTTCAGCAGCCGGCCAAGCCCCACGCCGACATCAACATCTTCTCCGTCGCGAGCGGGCACCTCTACGAGCGCATGCTCAACATCATGATGGTCTCCGTCATGCGGCACACCAAGCACACCGTCAAGTTCTGGTTCATCGAGCAGTTCCTCTCGCCCTCCTTCAAGGCCTTCATCCCGCACCTCGCGCGCGAGTACGGCTTCGAGTACGAGATGGTCTCCTTCAAGTGGCCCCACTGGCTGCGCCAGCAGAAGGAGAAGCAGCGCGAGATCTGGGGCTACAAGATCCTCTTCCTCGACGTCCTCTTCCCCCTCTCCCTCGACAAGGTCATCTTCGTCGACGCGGACCAGATCGTCCGCACGGACATGATGGACCTCGTCTCGCTCGACCTGCGCGGCGCCCCCTACGGCTTCACGCCAATGTGCGACTCCCGCGTCGAGATGGAGGGCTTCCGCTTCTGGAAGCAGGGCTACTGGGAGCGCTACCTCAAGGGGAAGCCATACCACATCTCGGCCCTCTACGTCGTCGACCTGCGCCGCTTCAGGCAGCTCGCCGCCGGCGACCGCCTGCGCCAGCAGTACCACTCCCTGTCTGCCGACCCGGGCTCCCTCGCCAACCTCGACCAGGACCTGCCCAACCACATGCAGTTCAGCATCCCCATACACAGCCTGCCCCAGGAGTGGCTCTGGTGCGAGACGTGGTGCAGCGACGAGAGCCTCGCGCAGGCGCGCACCATCGACCTCTGCAACAACCCGCAGACGAAGGAGCCGAAGCTCGACCGCGCTAGGAGGCAGGTCCCCGAGTGGACCGTCTACGACGACGAGATCGCAGCCCTCGACAGGAGGCGGAGGGGCGAGGGGCAGCACGAAGCCAACGGCGGGCAGGCCGGATCCGGATCGAACATCAACACCAAAAGTCGCAAGTATGAGGAGGAGGAGGAGGTTCACGCCAAGGATGAGCTGTAGATAGGATACTAAATTGGAGCGTTGCCGCGCCCCTTTGCAGGGGCTGCCACTGGGTACTGTAGCGGACTCTATAAGCCCGCGCCTGAGAAATCTCGGGAATTAGACAACCATCTGAATGTGCCACATTAAAAAAAAAGAACACCTTCGCGCATCTTCCACTTCAGTACGAATGCTGCATGACACCCCGGCCCTAGAGTGTATGATCATCGCCCAATGACGCCCAAAAATGCTTCTCTTCTCCTCCCACCAAGGAGACGTGCCAATTTTTCCTATGCTTTTCTCTTCTCGGACGGTGGAATGGTGCTTGCAGCATGTCGACCCCTGATTCTTCAAAGCAGGCACAAAATAGACAGAAAAGGATGTTTCCTCCAAGGCCCAACGAACTCCAATGACCTTTTTCTCATGGTATGACCGGTTCGCCTCTAGTCCGGGGAGGAGATGATGATGAAATTGTGTAATATGGCGATGATGAAGATGGGGTCAAGAGGGATTTTGCAGCCTCCCGCTGAGGCGGGGGGGCTGAGCCAAGTGTTCATCCAAAAGAAAGATCGGTCTGATCAAGTCGTATCTGCCCCATCTCGCGCTCTTCCTGGATCGACGCCATGGAAGGGCCTATTGCACCCGACAACAAGGACGTCTGATTTGGGGGCAAGTTGATCGACGACGAGTGCGGCCCTGCGGCCGACATGGAGCCACCAGGTGCCGCCATACTCGTCATCGCAAGCTGGACAGGGTCGATACCGCCTTCACCATTGCCAACGACGCCCCCTGGGTTCGGCGTCGGGTTCTTGGAAGATGATGGAGAGCGGATTGGCGAGGCCGACTTCTTGCTCTGATTGTCGCCATTGCCATTGTGACCCCCGCGAGAAGAGTTGCGGGGAGACACGCGACCAGTCTAGGGGTTGTGCGGTCAGAAACCTCTAAAGGGGCAAAGGGGACGCTAGTGAGGAGTTGGGCTGGTTACCTGTTTCGCCCAACGCAGTCCGCAGCTGTTACATAGGTCCCTTTGGCCGCTCGGCCCTCTGCGCCACTCAGGGGTATTCCGCGTATGGCAATTGGCACAGTCCCGGACAAGGTTTCCAACGCCTTTCCTCCTCTTCCTCTTCTTCTTGTTCGACAAGAGGCTGGCAAGTTCTTCCGCCAGGATACGATTGATCTTCTCCATCTGCCTCAGCTCGAACTGCCAACTCGAGCATTTGGTTGTCCTCAATTCGTCGAATACGTTGTCTTCCGATGCCAAAGCGATGTCTTGGGTGCCAATGCCGGGTGCTCCGCCTGCAGATTGTATCATCTGCCCACCGCCCGCAGCATTGCCTTGTCCGAACGCGTCGGGTTTCGCGGGGCCAGGTGCTGTCCTGCTGGTGTTCCCCGTGGTGGCAGCGGCCGGGCCGCCATTCCGTGATGTGGCCTTGAGGAGTTTTGTCTGGGCTAGCAGGAAAGAAGGCTTCTGCCCTTCTGCCGTATCGCCGGGATAGAGGATCGTCTGAGCTTGAAGGCCTTGGCCGCGTCGATTCTGGACGTCGTGCTTGCACGTGGAGATCTTACCCCTCCTTGCTTTCTCCACAGCCCGGCCGAATTCCACGCGAGCCTCTTTGCGCATCAAGTCCTGGATGCTGGTGCCGACGAGGGACTCCGGCTGTAGGTCAAGGAGTGACCTGACATTGGAGGAGACGGAAAGGAACATCCCCGACGTGGAAAGCTTCGTCCAGAATTCGCTGTCACCTATGCCGCCGTTTACCTCAAGACTGTTCCTGCTGAGCGCAAAGACAGGTCGCTTCCTCCCGACGAGGATGACGCATTTCCGGCCCTTGCCCTGTTCAATGAACAGCGATCCGTGACTCTCGAACCAGGTGTATCCACTCTGTTTCCTGCGAATCCTGAAAACAATGTTGACCTGGGCCCCGGCCGTAGCCTCCTTGAGCTCCCGCGTCACGGGCACAATGTCTGAGGGGTGACAGACGGAAGACAACGAGTTGCCAACGAGATCAGCGGCGTCGTACTCCAACACCCGCTTGCAGGATGGAGATAGATAGAGGAAGAGTCCCTTGAGGGAGAGGACGTGAACGACGTCATCGGAGTTCTCCAAAAGCATCTTGTCCCATGACTGCTTGTGCCAGTCGGAGACGGCGCCGTTCGGGTTGAATTGTTGAAGAAGGGTGGACACATCGTCGACTCCGAGGGTCTGCCCGTTCTCGGGCTCCCACTGGCTCGAGGACGGAGGTGTCCAAATGTACTGGCCAATATCACTGTGCTTGTAGTTGACCTTGACACTGCCCATCTCCTGGCCCGAGATGGCGTCGGGGCATTCCACCAAATCGATCTGGAAGCCGATGAAGTACCTGATGTCGTCGGTATCCCAAGGGATCGGGATCATCGTCAAGAGGTTGAGGAAAGGCTTGCCGCCCTTGCGATAGTTGATGAGGCTCTGCTGGACTTCACGTCCATCCTCGATCATGGACTTGAGGTTGTAGACGGCCCCGTCGTCGACGAACTCTCTCCGAGCACCGGCTTCGACCTTTCCATCGGGAGCCTGGAGGAAGCGGCAATTCTGCCCCACGATTTCATGGCGACTGTAGCCCGTCAGGTTTTGGAAGTTGTCCGAGACATAGATGATGGGGCAGTCGTTCATGGTCACATCGCATACAACGAAGGCGCACGACATGTCGACTGCTCCGAGATTGATCTTGGGGTTTTTGCGCGTTGCGACCAGCCAAAGAGCCTTGAGCATATCAAAGCCGCTCTTTGAGTAGATAGCCTTCTCCTTGGACTGTTCTCGGGGGGTCGCGGTCGTGGCGGGTGTTGTGGCGTCGGAGGAGCCAGGATGAGTCTGGTGAGAAGACGAGGATGGCCCCTTGCGCGGCGACAAGGCGGAGTCGGTTGACGACATCGGGCCCGGGAGTGACGGCGGCATGATCGGCGCGAATCCGCCGGCGTCGGCATCGAGATCAGGAGGAGCATGGGGAAGCTGAGGGACGTTCTGGTCGATCGGAGCAAACGCCTGAGGTGCGGCGTTCGTCATATCCTTGTCTTGGTCATCGATTGGCCTGTTGTTGTCGGCATTGTGGTCCGGAGCGGCGTTCAACTGTGCTTCCTCGGGATTGATTAATGAGAAATTGGTGGTCACGGCGGCCAGATCAAAGTGATCGTCGATTGTGCCGGCCACGGTGTCGGGACCAGGCCCGGCCGTTGAAGGGAACATGTCCATGACAGCCGAGTCCGTGGTCATCTGGCCCATGTCCATGTTGGCGAACCTCGAGGACATGAAGGAGCCCATCATGTCGGGGGAGATGGCGGAGAAAGTGGCGGGGTCTGTCATGTAGTCTCCGGTCTGTGCCTGCATCCCGAGGCCGGCGTTTAGCGTCGAAAAGGGAGGAGCCACCTGCTGGTTGAAGTGGTAGTCTACGAAGTCGTTGTTGCTGTCGCCGAAAGTCATCATCTCGTTGGCGGCGATGGACGACATGCGCCGGTGGGCCTGTGGCAGAGGGGCCATCGGATGGCCGTAGACTTGAGGCATGCTCCTCCTCCGCTGCATCTCGTCGAGGTCCCCGCCCGACAAGCCGCCCTGATCGGGCATCAGGTGGCTGTACATGGCGGACTGGGGCTGCTGGAGCTGCAGTTGGATATGAGATGTTGCGCTCTGGTCGTGGATCGAGATGGGCAGATGATGGGGCGGCCGCTTGTTGGACTGGTCCTGATGGTCCGACTGGGACATTTGTTGTTGCTGTTGTTGGTGGTGGTCCTGCTGAGGCAGCTGGCTCGGCGGATAGAAGCCGTCCATGGCGGCGGCTGCATCTGAGGGCTGATCGAGGCCTCTGTGACTGCCCCGCTTAACGTTTGTCGAGGGCTTGCCGCGACGATGGTTGGAGCTTCAGGCCAACACGGGAGTGTCAATCCTGTCGAGCAAAGGTCGCGGGCGGGACTGGATCTGAATCAGTCATCCGGTAGCAAGCAGGCAAGCCGGCAGGATAAGAGACAGAGGGGGAATCATAGAAAAAAAAGAAAGAAAGATTGAGAAGTAGACAAGCAGCGAAGGAGATCAAGAAAAGGAGATTGAGGAGGATGAAGAATTCCTATAGGAGAAGAGAAGAGAAGAGGAGGACGAGTGCCGAAAGAGTTTGTCTCAAGGCACGAACACCATGGTTCGCCGACAGGGGCAAGCTGAAATCCTTGACTCGAGTTTAGGCGCGCCGAGGACCTGAGCGGCGGAGCGAAGACCGAGACATTCCCCGTCAATGCGACAGGGCCAGACGATGAAGAAGGCCAGGACAAGCCGGGGGGTGGTGGGTGGGGGGGGGGCGGAAGGTTAAGAGCTGAAGACAAGACAATTGAAGACGAATTGATGCCACGGACGGCGATTGGGATTGAATGATTGATGCCAGCGGATTCCAAGGTTAGTATTCAAACCGTGGAGGAGGAGGAGGAGGAGGTGGTGGTGGTGGTGAAGGGCAAGGCGACTCTCCAGGAATTCTGGATTGTGATGCAATCAAGATCAATGGCAGTCGAAGCGATTGAAAGGCACCAGAGCAGATGTTTGACGCAAAGACGCAGGATGGCAGTTGCGGGGCGGAAGGGGGGTTCCTTCTTGGCGAGATCAAGATGATTGGGAGGGGGGGGGGGG
>NQYQ01000002.1:480633-499593 GCA_003055925.1 Escovopsis sp. Ae720 | reverse complement strand
CTCTCTCTCTCTCACTCTCTCTCTCTTTCTCTCTCCCACTTTATGCGTGCGCGCCAGTCAAGGCTATCGGCATGAAGACGCGAATAAGAAGGACGACCCAGGAGGCCACAAACCGATGTGAATGACGGGCAGACGAAGGTAATTGAGGGATCACGAGATTCTGTTCATACATTGATTACTTTGACCGATTGCCTGGAGTCGGGTTTATGTACTGGAGACGCAACACGAGAAAAAAAATTCAACGTGTGAAAGAAGGGGCCCGATTGAATCATCCGCCCGCTGCTACTACTACCTACTACTCCGTGCTACTACTACTACTCCGTGCTACTGAAATAGATCAACAAATCAATCAAATGCGTATACGAGAACTACCTGCGGAGTACTACTACTAAACGACACCTGCAACAATTGCAACTTTTGGTCCCTTTGTCGCTAACTCAAATGAGCGTATGAGAGCGTATTGATGAGAGCAGCTCCTCGACAAGTGAGTAGCATTACGTGTATGACTCCGCAGTCACATCCAACAATCGGCGGACACACAGAAGTCGCTCACGGCGAAGACGCGATCGGATGGCAGCGACGAGGATCAATGTGGTGTGTTTGTTCATGATACCACCCTCGATCGCTCGCGCTGATGCGTTCATTGGACGGCCATTTGGCCAGAGGCAGCCCTGCAGTGGTTGTTTGGAGATGTCCAGTGCCCAGAACTTGAAACCACCCTTGCAGTCCTTGGCTTTGAGGTTCTTCCTTGATGAGTCTTGCACTCACCTCGAACCAGGCGGAAACACGAGATCCCAACCAAGGGCCAGCCTGAGGGTCTCTATGAAAGGCGTCCCCTGGAAGAAGTCAGAGCTTCGGTAAAAACACCGACAACGGATCTTTCGCCTTGCCAGGACGTCGTTTCGTGAACCTATCACGGTAGAATCGGGGAGCGTGAGGCGTACAGTGTGAATACTATGACATGGTGACGATACAATCGCAGTCACGGGAGTGCCTCAGAGGCCACTGCATTCAGCGAGTAGTACCAGTAGGTAGCCAGGCGAGAGGCCGTGCAGGCCCGCCCAGCAAATCCGAGATTTGGGTGAAAGCGAAGCTCTGAAGAAGCCCAATATTTCTCGGAGGCTCTTTCTCAGCTGATGTTTCTCTACCCAAGAGAAGCAAGCTTGAACACGACAACGACAGGACTTGATGGAATTGATGTCCCTACGGTTCGTGTACAGTGTCAGAAGATGCATGGTGTGGTACGAAGCACAGTGGAGTCCCCCCCCCCGGGCTGTAGACGACCAGGCCTCGAACCTCGGTGCCCTACTAGTACATATACCTGTAGTAGGCCCAGAGTACAAGTAACTGCAGTACAATTCACAAAGTCGAGGCGAGCAGCTCCAAGTCTCGCACATTGGCAAAATCCGGCTCGTGATCAGGTCACGGTGGGTGGTTCGAGTTTGCCTTGAAGCCTTGAAGCAACTTACCTGTCGGAGAATTGCAGTGGGGACTTGACGTAAGAGGGGCGAACCACTGGCACCAACAAACAGCCTGACCTGCGGACGAAGACTCGGACGAGTCGGCACTGTGTCGGGTCGCTCGCACGGTGGAGTGACCGACCAGGGCCAGGATGGACGCCCCGGCTCTCGCCCACTGCTTCCGAATCGCTCCATTCAATTGCGCGAAGCCGATCCCCCAGGCAGCATCCATCCATTTTGATCTTTGTGGATTCCAATGGTTGATTACTCCGTTGCTCCGTAGATCGATGATCTACTGATGGGCTTGGAATAGAGCTCTGACAGCCTATCCGAAAGCTGTGCCCAGAAGTGTCAATAAGCTGGAGATCCATCGATCCATTGATCCATCGTTGGCAGGGTCTACATATGATGCCCCTAAAGCTGCGCGGCCTGCAGGTGCAAGCACAGCGCGCATCGCGGGGCACGCACGGCCCACCCGCCCAATACATTGATGTACATACAGGTAGAGACCTGCTCTCGAAGCTGCCATGGAGCCCCTCCAGAGCTCCCCAACTCTCCTTGCTCGTGCCGTCGCGTGCTGCCAAGCGATCCTACATACGGAGTAGGTAGATTACATATTGATGAACTCATGCGAGTATGTACTCGTACGGAGTAGTTGAAGTGATCAACGAATGAACTGCTGGATCAGTCGTCGTGAACATTAGCTCCAGCTTCCCTTGGCAGAGCCTCCATGTGATCCATCAATGGATCAATGGGAGGCAGGCCGGCAGGCTGGCAGGCTGGTTGGCAGGCTGGCAGGCTGGCTCAAACAGGCTGGCAGCGGGGTAAACGGGAATCCAATAGAAGGGAGAGGCTCGCCTGCAGATTAATGGTAGTTGATGGATTGATCCATAGATGGTTTGGATGAATGGATGGATGGATGGATGGATGGATCAATTGACCGATCTCGACGTTCAACTTGATCATTTCATCAATCAAAATCAAGTCCAATCATTCGCCATCTGCTTTCAGCAAGTCCTCATATGTACATACGCAAAGTCGTACTCTTCAATGTTGTGTTTCACATCTTCATCATCTCTCGGCTTTACTGCTTCCTCAGCTCGTGTTCTTCCATTCTCCTGCAACTCTTCTTGAACCTCAACATAATTGATCTATTAGCACCCACGCCATCTTCGATCAATCGAGTCCATCTCGAAACAGAGCTCCCTTCTCAAGCCGACCGCGCCCACTTGATCCACGACCAACTCGTCCTTCACCATATCATCCCTCCAGTGTCCGTTACCAAAATTCCCGAGAGATCATCATCAACATCACCGCCATCTCGTCCAGTGACGCCTCGCCTCGCATACTCGTCCTCGCTCGGGAAATTCCTCCTCCAGGTCTCCTGATCTCATCACCGCCCTCGTCGCCATCCGCCTCACAGGCACCCTCCGGATCTTCGACCTCGCTGGATCCTGCTCTCCCAAGCGGTCGATTTCCCGCGCAGCCGCAGCGCCAGTCCCCTAGCATGGATCCCTCGGGCACGTCACCCAAGGATCCCAGCAGCGGGGAGACGAGCTCAGGTGGCGGCGACGTCCCCGCCACACCGGCTCCCCTCTCCTCATCGCCCTCCTTGCCGCACAGGACCCCGTCCATGTCCAGCTTGAACAGATCATCGCAACGACCCTTCGCAGACGCCCACCGCAATGTGCCGCCTTCTCCCCGTCTCCGGCATCCATCCCTCACCCACGCGGCCATCCAGGACCTCCTGAACCACCCGCCATCCGCCAACATGCATCCCAACCCCAAGTTTGCGGGCCGTGAGTGGCGCGATGTCACAGTCGGAGAGCTCGTCTCCGCCGATGACGTCCGTTGGATAGACATCGACTCTAGCGTGGAGGAGGCCACCATGGTAAGTTGAAGCTGCTTGGCGTCTCAGTCGTCGTGAACCCCGCGCCCGGGAGCTATCCCTGATCAGAGAGAGAGGGGAGGGGGGGGGGGATAACCAATACTGATATCCTTTTGTCTGTCAAAGACGCTTCTCCAAAGTCCAACTAGTGTTGTGCTTGTTCGAGAGGACGCGCACGCGACGGTCCCCGTCTCCATATTCGACTTCAACGACCTCAACGCCTATCTGCTCGTGGTCGTCGGCCTCTCCAGGCCCGAGGGCAACCAGGTCGCCCTCTTCAACGACATCATGTCCAAGGCACAGACCGGAACCCGCATCCCGCTCCGAGAGATCCAGCCTGTCTGCTTCCGAGAAGCGGTAGTCAGCTTGAACTCAAGCGATAACCTCTCACAGGCCATCGAATTGCTCGGCAGCGGGATCCACCAGATCCTCGTCACGGGCCAAGACGGCACCATCTGCGGCATCGTGAGCCAGCTCCGCATGATCGAGTTCTTCTGGAACGAGGGCGTCAACTTCCCCACCATCGATGGCTTGTATCCGGCCATGCTGCGGGACCTCGGCGTCGGCACGAAACAGATCATCTCCGTCAAGTGAGTCATGTCGGGTGATAGGGGGGCTCAGGATGAGCCCAGAGTCCGAGGCGCAGTGCTGACAGGTTGCGTCAATAGCTCCGACGTGCCCCTGACCAATGCACTCATCACAATGTACGAAGAGGGCTTGTCAAGCATCGCCGTCGTCGACCACGGTCAGAACGTGGTGGGGAACATCTCGACAAAGGACGTCCGCCATCTGACGAGCTCCTCGAGCGCGCCCCTCCTGAGCGAGTCCTGCATGCACTTCATCTCCATCATCCTCAACGAGAGGGGTCTGGAAAAGGGCCAAGACACGTTCCCCGTCTTCTACGTGAACCCCTATTCGACGCTGGCCCACACAGTGGCCAAGCTGGTAGCGACGAAATCACATCGCATGTGGGTCGTCGAATCCGCGTCCCCATCGCCACCCGTCCCCGCGACGCCGACCTCCACACCGCACCTCGCCGGCATAGGCGGCGGTGCGGCGCTCGGGGGAGGAACGCCTCCCTGTCCGATCGCCGCGACAGCCCCCGCGCCCGTACCCGCCATGGGAGGAGCGCGGCTCTCGGGGAAGCTCACCGGGGTCGTCTCCCTCACAGACATCCTCAACATGTTTGCCAAATCGACGGGGCTGCATCCCTCAGACCCGCGAGAGCAGCGCGCCAGACGACGACGTAGCTCGAGCAGTTCAATCCCGCCGAATCTTGACTCTACGCGGCCGAGTATTGACCTCAGGAGATGATGAAGTGGGTTTCCGATGATTTCTTGCGTTTGTGGATTGGAAGGTTAGCAGGTATGCCAGCGGACTCCTTGACGAATATAACCCACCGCTTGGCTTGTGAGAGAGAGAGAGAGGGGGGGGGGGGTTAAGGGGCACATCTTGGGACATTGGCTTGAATGGACTGTTTGGAGTCCCCTGGTTTCTCGACCATCATCTTTGTTTTCTTCTTTTTTGCTCTATCCTGGGGCCAGACTACCTGGAAGATCTAGCATGAACAGTCCAATACAAATTGTATCTGGAGAAATCGCCTTCGAGACGGGATGATGGAATTGATCTTGTGCAGGGACGGCCTTGGTATGCAATATTGGCCAGACCCCTCCCTCTCTGTATGCAATACGACAATCGTATAAGTATTAACGCCAATCATCTCCTGTACTTGGATGATATTGCCACTGCTCGACGAGCGAGTCCGTGTCCAGGAAAATAGATTGATCGATCGAAGGATCCAGGCCCTCCTCTGTGTCGCCTCGAATTGAATACATCAATTGATCATTATTGATGTTCCAGATTCAGCCCGGGGCTGCACGCATCGCCAATGACCTACCCTGTAAAAGATATTCTCGCGGCCCGCGACTTCCCTCTTTTGGCATCCTCTCGCCATCGCGTTCTTGCCTTCTTTTGAAACCCGCGAACTCGACGTCCCATTTGACAGTCGAACAGACTCTTTTATCAATTCTATTTGTTTCCTGTTCTTTGGGCATCATCTCATTACTACTATACCTATTGTTGTCTTCTCCCATCCTCCTCATTCTCATTCTCTTTCAATTTCCTTTCCTCTTTTAAAATTGCTATTTGGTATCATTCCTCTTCTTTCTTGGGTGGCCTGGTGACCCCTCGCCTTCGGCCCCGCCACTGCCGCTTGTCGACGTGGCGAAGCGAATCGCCTCTGATATGGTCTGACAGCTCGCGATGCAGCGCTCCTCGAGCCATCCAGCACTGCATGAATAAATCCTCCCCCAGCGTTTCCTTTCTCGTCCCTCATACACGTCGACTCGATCAGTCAATTATCGTACCTCCCTTTCTTCTCCAATCAACCGGCTCAGCGGCTGAGCGTCAGACCGAGAACCGATATCGTCCGCTTCCTCCTCCATCCTCGAAGCCATGCCCAACTCGGAGCTCTCCTGAAAAGAGCAGAGCATCTTCTCAGTTTCTTAATCGCGGGATCCCCATATGAGCACCTGCTAGAGTCCTCTGCTCGTCTCTCTCTTCTTGGTCGAGGGTTTTCCTACACTCCCATCATGAGTACCTTCAGCACGACTCTTCCGCCATGTCCACGCAGTCACCAGCGGCCTCGAGCCACGGGGATCGGCCAGTCCCTGATCCCGTCGCCACTATCGACCGGGCACCTCGCCTGGGGGAGTTCTCGCAGCTTATGAACAGCGCGAGGTCGGTCCTCTCCACCTATGTCACTGCGACATCCGGAAGCCAGAGCCATCTCGGCGGCGAAAGCGAGCGCGATCCGCCGGCGATCGAGACAAAGACACAGTCACACCCCTCCAAACTCGGCGACTTCCAAAAGGTTCGAGAGAGGTTCCAACTTCCAGAGCAATCGCCGAACACGCAATTGGAGATCAATTCCCCCTTTTCAGAACTGGCGACCCAAGCCTCCGGCTCGTTGCCACTCCTTGCCACCCCTCTGCCATGCCACACCCGCCGCAGCAAACGGATCCTTTCGCGGTCCAAACGGCTATCCGATTCTCTATCTCAGCACCCTGAGCCATTGGGCAACATCATCGCAGACTCCTCGTCTCCCGAGCTCGACATCACGTCGGAGTCTGACCAGTACTCAGACACCCGCCGCTCAGCCTTGACACCGGCATCCACCCCTCCAACCCCACGCCCCAAGTGGCCCTTCTCCGAGCCACGACAGCCCGGCTCCAAGAAGCGGGAGCCGTGGTCCCCCACGACCACCACGACCACCACAAAGGCGCCAAGGGAATCGTCGAATGAACAGCCCAGCGTGCTCTTTTCCTATAACAACGGCAAAGGCTACCTGCCCGTCCAGGTGTACGGGCGCGTGCTCTCCCAGGCCGAGAAGCACCGGGCCCTCCTGCTGCGGCTCTCCCTGCACCGCGCCGTCGACGCCACCGTTGCCGAGCAGTTCCCCTCCATCTACACCCAGGGCACGCACGTCTTCATCGACATGTCCAACATCGAGATCAACTTCCTGCAGGCCCTCAAGGCCAGGCATTCGCTCAGGGACAGGGCGTACCCCATGCCGCGCACCCACCTCGACCTCGAGCTGCTCACCGAGATCCTCGTCCGCGGCCGCCCCACCGTCACCCAGAGGGTCGGGTGCTCCGTCGTGCCCGGCCGCCCGCGGCCGTGGTACGTGCCCCAGCTCAAGCGGCTCGGGTACCACGTCGACCTGCGGCAGCGCAAGCCGGTCCCCGCGCAGGACCCGGGCGCATCGCCGCTCGGCGTCCGCTACGTCGAGGACCTCGTCGACGAGACGCTGCAGACGCGCATCGCCGAGGCCGTCATGGAGTACTTCGACCGCCAGGGCACCATCGTCCTCGCCACGGGGGACGCCAAGCCCGCCGAGTACTCGGCCGGCTTCTTCAAGTACGTCGAGCGCGCGCTGCGCATGGGCTGGAACGTCGAGCTGGCTTCTTGGAAGAGCAGCCTCTCGGCGACCTGGACGAGCCACAAGTTGAAGGCCCAGTGGGGCAACAAGTTTCGCGTCATCGAGCTCGACAGCTTCCTGGACCTCCTGCTCGCCAACGAGGCTTGAGACTCTCTGCTCCTTTCTCTCTTCTCTCACAGACATCTCCTCTCTCTCGTCTTGACGGATTTGAAGTAAAGCAAACGTTTTTCCTCTTGGATATTTCTCTTGCATCATCTCGGGGTCCAGCTTGCTATTATACTTGCCGTTCGTTATGCATACTCTTTCTTTTTTTTGGAGGGGGGCTGCTTTCTCTCGGTTGTTGGCAAACAGCGATGTGTTTCAAGAAATTCAAAGAGCATTGACTTTTGAAGGTGGAAGAATGACAGAAATTTTTCCCCGACCAAGACTAGGTCTCATCAGACTCTTCAGACATGTAAGACAAGAGCCGAGGCATCAGGTGTATAAGGGGTATTGGAAACATGGAAACGCGAAAGGCACGCATTGGCAGCAATGGATGAGATGGAATTGACAGACCAAACTGATACCAGCGAAAAATATCAACTATGATTTTTGAAGCCATTGGATGCTATAATTAGTGTATAGAATATGAAAACAATATGATGGACCGGACCCTCGCCAGGTCCGCAAATTTTTGTGTTTTCCCCCCATCCCGCTCCAGAACCTCGTCATCATCGTAAGCTATTATCTCAATGTCCATCTTGTACAGGGAGATCGACGACTTTGTCCAATCGTCCACATGCTGAGTGAGTCTTTGCGAGCCGGCCCCAAACGGGTGTCCGTTGCCCCTAAGGTAGTTCTAGTGGGTCTCACGACGTCTTGTTCGCGGCCTTGCGCGTCAAGATCTTGGTGATGGCGTGCCTGATCGTCACGCCTGCCTTCTCGATCTCCTTCTTGGACAGCGCCGACGTGATGCATACTTTGAGCGCGGGCTGCGCGGCCCAGGTCGGCGACGGGAGCGCGTTGGCGTAGGGGCGCGTCTTGAGGCGCGTGATCAGGACACCGTTTGCGAGCACCTGTCCACGACTATTAGCATCGGGAAAACGAGGGAGGGGGGGGGGGGGGATATCGGTCTCATGAAGACGGGGGCGAGGCTTCGTCGTCCAGGACGAGCTAGGGACACTGACCTCCTCTACGCACTCCATCAGGATGCGGTCCTGGTCTTCGACGGTGAGATTCCTCGCGGCCACGACCTCCTGCTTGAGGACGAGCAGCAGGACCGGGTTGTCGACGGAGCTTGTGCAGACGACCCAGTCGCTGCGGGGGTCCAGCTGCGCGCGCATGGCCTTGATGTTCTCTCGGCACTGGACGAGGATGTCCGGGTTCGACTGGAGCAGCTGGACGGCGTCGCTCGCCGTCATGGCGAGCATAGCGGGGAGGGCGGCGGAGTAGGTGTACGCGGAGGAGGTGATGCGCTGGTGCTCGACGACGTCCTTGGATCCCGCGCAGAACCCGCCGCCGGCGCAGAGCGGGCCGGAGAGCGCGCCGATGATCATGTCGACCTGCTGGGGGTCGACGTTCTGGGCCTCGGTGAGGCCCCTGCCGGTGCGGCCGAGGACGCCGAAGGACCATGTCTCGTCGAGGATGATGCGGAACTTGTACTTCTCCTTGAGCTCGATGAGGCGGGGCAGGTTGGTGACGTCCCCGATGGTCTCGAACATGCCCTCGGTGACGATGAACCTTCGGGTGAGCTTCTTGGACTTGGCCTGCTCCTTGGCGACGGCGCTCATGACCTTCTCGAGGTCGTCCATGTCGCCGTGCTTGAACCAGCGGATGTTGCTGCGCGAGATCTGGAGGCCCTTGCGGATGGAGTAGTTGGCGGCGGCGTCGGCGACGATGACGTCGCCGCGCTTGCAGAAGCAGGGGATGACGCTGGAGACGGTGGAGAAGGCCTGCGCGTAGAGGATGCAGGACTCGGTGCCGAGGTAGGAGGCGATGTCGGCCTCGGCCTTGACGTGGACGTCCTGGGTGCCGTAGAACTGCGGCGGGCCGCAGGGGCCGACGCCGTAGGTGCGCAGGGTCTGGATGGCCTTCTCCTTGATCTGCTCGTTGGCGTTGAAGTTGTAGAAGTTGTACGACGCGAGGTTGACGACGGTTCGGCCGGTCGACAGCTTGACCTTGGGTCCCGCGGGCCTGCACACAAGTTTGATTTTTCAACAATTAGTCTCTCTCTCTCTGTCTCTCTCTCTTTCTCTCTCTCTCTCTCTCTCTGTGTGTGTGCCCTCTGCCCGGAGAAGGCTCAATCGATCTCTCAGAGGGGGGGGGACACGGGGACACCTCGAACGCACCCGATGATTATGGGCTGTTTCTCATTTTCGAACTCTTCCACGGCCGTCTGCTCGGGGACGAGGGATTCGGGGACCCAATCGTCGACCAGCTCGTCGATTTCCTGCGAATCTATCCGTTAGAAACCTCGACTCAGGCGCGGCCCGGACGGACAGGCTTTGGGTGGGATGGGTGGATGGGAAAAGGCTGACATCTTCGCGCAACTTGACAAAGTTCTGCTTGTGCGTGGAATAGGAGGGCGAGAGCAGGTAGCGGATGAAGAAGAGGACGAGGACGAGTTCGATGGCAGACCGGACGGGATCGTTCTGGTAGCTGGAGCGAATGTATCTGACGAGCACGGCCGAGCCGGGGATTTTCTGGAAGTAGAGCGAGGCGCTCTGAGCCAATTCCCTGAACTGGGCTTGTAGGGCGTCCAGCTCCATGGCGGCCGGCCTGCTGTGAGGGAATGTCGGGTTGCAGTGGGAGTGTTGAAGCGCGAGGATCTAGTACTCGTACATGTAGATGGACGTGGCAGAATGACAGCCCGCGAGGTCGCTCGGCCGCGTAAGTGCAAGTCGGCGATTGAGCTGTTCGAGAATCCGAGAGTTACGAGAGCACGAGAGCATTGCTACTACGGACTAGTAGTGAGGATCGGAGTACCTACGGAGTACTAGTACCTAGACGGGAATACATCAATTGATCAATTGGGTTGATACTACGGAGTACGGGCCACTGGCAGCCACTTGCAGCCAGGCTGAGAGTCCCGAATCCGAGGCCGAGGCCGAGCACTCGGGCCAGGAGGTACCTGTACTACTACTACCTCCACTGATCCAATGGATCAATCCATTTCTTTGCAATGGCATGATGGCAGAAAAATGGTTCATTACTAACCTACTAACCCAGGACTATACTCCGTATGCTTTTATAGATAACTATATGTGGAAGAACAACAATCATTAAACCGAAATAAACATGCATTTCATGCTACTCTTGGCCAGGCTTCAAAAACGCTTGCCGGCTCATCATCCTCCATATCAAATGGCCCCTTCCCTTGCCTCCTCAGACAATCCATCAAAGGACCAGAGCTCCACCATCCCACCCTGTTTTGATATCACGCAAAATCGATCATATCATGGTCTCATCTCAGCTCCCTCTCTGGATCCTTCCTTCCCTCTCTTCTTGTTTGAAACACCTCAGACGACCAACCCCCCACTCCACCCCGACATCCTCAACGCGCTTTGAGGTCGTCTAGTTGTTGGAGTCCGTGGCAGACGCTGTCGCCGTGAACTTGCCCGCACCGGTGTACGAGGGGTTCGCGGTTCCCGTCTGCGACGTGCTGTTGGTGTTGTCGCGGTCTTGGTGGTTGGGCTGAACGAGCACGAACCCGTTCACCTTGTCGAGCTGGCTCGAGATGCTGTTGGCCATCGACGGGTTCTTGCCAATGTATGCAGGGACTGCGATCAATGCAACAAACACCACGAGCAAGACAAAGTACAGGATAGCAAAGCGCATCACGCGCCTCCTTCGCAGCTTGGACTGCTTCAAAGAGTAGATTGGAGGTCGGATTTGACGGCTGCAGACTCGGGTTAGCCGCGGGAAACCACACAAAAGAGATCAAAAATCTCCCATTGGAAAGACACCAAAAGAAAAAAAAACTCACCTTGGCAATAGCCAGAACAACATCATCGAGTGCAACTTGTCGACCTGGGGAATGATGATGACAGGCAGCATGAAGAACAGCAGCCAGTGACCGAGGATGAAATCGGCGGCAAACATGCTCAGCTCCGTGATCTTGCAGAGCAATTCACGAGCAGGCTGCGAAACCGTGTGCCAGCCCATCGAGTACCATTTGCCAGTCCAGAAGGCAATGTTCGACATGTCGCCCTTGAATTCTCTGGTCAGGGACAGCGACACGATCAGCTTGAACAGGAACCGTTGCAGGGAAACAACAGCAATCATGCCCGCCAAGGCGCGCGCGAAGTTGAACGATTCCAGGACAAGCATGGCCTCGAAGAAGATGAGCATGAAGAAGACGGCGAACCCGTGGGCGATAGCCGCGAGGACACTACCAAACTTCTTGCAGCACATGCCGAGGACAGGTCCCATACAGCAGGCCATGGCGAACATGACGAACAAAACACCCGCATTGATAGCGACAGGCGCGAAGGCAACGACGAGAACTCGGATCAAAGAGTCAGTCGGCCTCACAACGGCATTGTCCTTCTGTCTCGACTGGAGGACGCCCGTCTGCGCATTGATGTACATGTACGGGATGACCGTCACGACAGCCAACAGGAAAGGCGTCATCATCTCAGTGAAGAAGATGTTTGTGATGGCCGCGCGGGGAACATCGCCGGACATCTTCGCCGAGGAGTCTCCCAGATTCTTGCGCTTGTAACCCGTGATGCGAGTTCTCGAAAGACGGCAGAAGGCGATCCACGAGGATGCGTGCGAGCGCGAGTTACCCCGCGAGAGCCACCTGAGGTAGTCTCTGTAGTCGATGAAGAAATCGTTCCACGCAAACTGGTGAGGGTTGTAGAGGAAGGGCGAGATGGTGAGGCCGAAGAGCGTGACCCAGAAGTAGACCAGCGCAGGCTGCCAGGCCGTGACGCTCGAGAAGAGCAGCATCATCAGCAGACGAGAGCCAAAGTAGATGGAAGGGCCGGCGAATCGGGAGTACAAGACGCCAAAGGGGATTCGAGCCGTCGCGAAACCACGACCGGTACCGATGTAACGCGCTCCGCCAAACGAGATGTCCTGCTGCACAGAGTTCGCATAGATCTGAGTGACAAAGACTTCGAAGAAGGGCGAGAGCGAGCAGATTTGCTTGAGGAATCGGAGCAGGGCACGCCAGACACCACGCTCCGTCAGTTCTTGCAACGTCAAGGGAACGAATGACAAGAAGAAGACGAAGAAAATGGAAAGAATACAACGATGAACCCAGTCCATCAGAGCATCGGTGTTGGCGCAGCCTGTCGGGAAGAGAGGGTCCGTAATGGGTACGTCGCGGTTGTAACGGCACTTGATCGTCTCGTAACGAAGGGCTCCGATGTTGATCAGGGTGATCATGAACATCTGGATGGACAACATGATGAACATGTTGTTGACGTGGAAACCTGCGTGGGCGTAGTAGAAGGACAGGAATCGATCCAGGGGGAGCTGGGTGCCGAGGTAGTAGTATTCACGAGACAGCAGCTGCTCGCCCATACCAGTTCCAATCTTGGTTGTGAAGTTCAGAATGGACCCGAAACCCAAATCACGACCTTTACCGCACTGGTAGTACTCGCAGTGCTTGATTCGACCACCTCGGAGCATGGCGTTCATTCCGGCGAAGATATCCTCGTTGAGATGCAAGCCCTTCTGCGCCTTGGATACACCACCTCGAGTCGTCATGAAGATACCGTTGAGGAAATCAGGGTGACCGTAGTGAAGTTTGCCTCCGATTTGAGCCATGGTACGCGCAAAGAGAGTACCAAAGGTCTGTTCCTTACCAGCGGCAACGTCACCGAGGATACCGATGTTCTCCGAGAAAATGTACTCACGGGCACCAAGGATGGCAACGGGCGCGGGCGTGTAGTTCTTGACACCTGGCGTGTAGGGCGAGGTGTTGTCTGCCTTCATCTCTTCGAACTCGGCGAGCACGCTGCGGATCTTCAAGCACTCCTCGAGGTAGTTGTCCTGGTTGGCGTCAATGAGCTGGATGTATTCACCGCGGTAGAAGATGAGGCCGTGGTTCTGGTTGTCAGATTTTCCGTCGCCGAGAATTGGGTTACCGGACAGCTGGATCCTGAACTTCGGCTTCCTCATGCCGTTCTCCATGACCTCGGAATGACCGTCGATCAAAGCAGAGTACAGGCGAGGCTCCTCGCCCTCGGCCGCAGGAGGCTCCTCATCCAGGTATGAGATTTGAAGGTCTGGGTAGGCTCGAAGCAGGAACTCAGCATTCTCCATCTCCTCCTTCTTGAATTTGGAGTACCGTTGCATTGACACGAGGAGCTTGAACTTGCGCCGGGCCATCCGCTCCAACTCGCGTTCAAGCTTGTCGGTGTTGCCGCCGAACATCTGGACAACTTCGGGGTTCTCCACGCGGTAGAGAAGCTTGATCGCACGGCTGTAGTTCATGAAGCCTGAGATCGTGCGGTACAGTGTCTGGAAACGCAGGGAGGCCCAAATTCGAGTTCGCAGGGTGTATTCGGGGGCGGATGACTTGAAACCGATGCAGTAGAAGGGAAGATCATCAATCTTGCTCTTGGCCGTGTCCTTTTCCGTCTTCTCAAGCTCGCCGTTCATCTGGGAAGTCTCATCGGCCAAAATCTTGGTGTCCTTGACGAAGCAGTCCCACTCGTGGGGGTGGAGTTGCTTGAGGTACTCCAGGAGTGTGACCCGAGAGTAAGGCTCATCCTCGCGGATGATTTCGCGCAGAGACAGAAGAATCTTCTCACTGTAGTGAGGAATCATGACAGTGAAGGTCGGCATGTTGTCGACAGGGAGAGGCTCGGGGATCGGGGTGGAAAGCGATTGCGCGAAGAATGAGATTCGGCGCTCCGCCTCGCTGTTGCTCGGGAAGAACTCTGTCTTGAATGAGTGATCCTCCTGAGACACGAAGAACGTCGGCGCTCTCAAGGTTCGCTTGCCCTCTTGCTCGGAGGGAACCTGATGGTACAAAAGCTTTTGGACGTGGTCGATGGCGAGCAGGTGCTCCCTATACATAGAGATGACGATGGCATTCCAGACCTGGGAGATCAACACCTTGGGCTTGTACTTGATCTCCATGTCAGTCGTGGCGAGAACCTTCGAGTAAATACGCTTCGGGAGTCGAGAGAAGATGTTTCTCCACGGGGTCCAGATGGAGGAACCAATGTAGAACGACCGAGCGATGGAGAAGATTGCGTTCAAGAGGACGTAGAACAGGTAGGTGTCCAGGAAGAAGAAGATCAGGTCGGTGAAAGTCATGAGGATCAACGTGACCGTGTTTTGACGACTGCAAAGGATGTCACCGCCGAGAAGGTGGTCGCCCAAGCAGTCAATCTTCATGATCGAGAGGTATCGAATCGGATCACGGAATGACAAAGTCAGGTAGACGTAAGACTCTCCAAACTTGGCGCCGAAGACGATGAGCCACAACCCGTAAGACATGGCCATATCATTGAAATTCAGGGAGGGCCAACTCGCGGTGAAGGTCTGACTGGCCACGTAACGCCTCGAGTTCGAAGTCAAGTAGCTCCCGAACATGGCTCCAAGAGGCATGATGGCGAAGAACAGGAAGGTGATGATGGCGATGATGAAGTGAACGATGCCGATCGCATAGTCGACAGGCATCTCCATCAGCGGGTCATCCGGGTTGGCGGGGAACATGAAGACCTTGACACCGGGGGCGATATTGAGAACGAGAACAACCAGGAGGAAGAGCAGTCGTTTGGTGAGGTGCTGAGCGCCTGCCCAACGTCTTGGCACGTACGCCCACTCGGCAAGAGTTGCAAGAACCTGGATCAGCGAGGCGATGGCGCCACCAAAGCCAACAATAGAGTACTGTCTGGCCTTTGTCGGAGATTGGTTGACCTGCTGCTCATAGTTGGCCACGAGCAGCGTGGGGGCGTTGTGGGACGTGTAGAACCAGAACATGGTCAAGTGGATGATCCAGATGCGGTTGAAGTTGGTGATGAGGTGGAACCAAGAGCGGGTCTCCTTGTACGTCTTGAAGAAGACCTTCTTCCAGTTGACATCTTTGAGCTTCATATACCGCTCACCGGGGGGCACATCGACCAGCTTGCTCTTATCTTGCAAGACAATGCGTTCAATACCCTCGGGATACCAGAACAGCTGATTGCAGTCGTCGTAACCAATGATGTGGTTGTGGTCACGCTCTCGCCTGACGTAGACTCCATCGAGGATCTCGTAGCCCTGGTCTCGGACATACTGGTAGAGGGGAGTGATGGTGTTGTTGAGGTAGGAGAACTCGTCCACCTGCTCGACCGCCGCCTCGCAGGCAGGGGAGTTGAGGTAGTCCCATGCACACTTGAAAACGAAGCAAAGCATTTCAGGCATGAACCTGACCTGGTTGGCTTCACCCCAGCAGAGGAGGTACAGAGCCACCTGGCGGACGCGGTCATGCTGGGACATGCGGTTCATCCTTGTCTTCCAGCGGAACTCGGCCGCCTCGAGGCTGTCGTCTCCCTCAAGGTCTTGAAGCATTTCAGCCTCGTTCTGGTCGTCCTCTCCCTTCTTCTTCTTTCCCTTGTTCTTCGCTTTGCGGCGCAGATTCTTGGAGTTGGCGTTGGCGAATCCGACCGAATCGTCCAGATCCAGGTGAGCCGCGAAGTACCACCTTCGGTAGTTGGCATTATCACCACCGATATAGTCGGCATGCAGGGAGAGGAGAGCCTGGTTGGGCGTCATGCGGGATGCCCTGGAGTCCAGGAGGATCATGAAATGGTCATACATGTTCCTCATGCTGTCTCGTTGGAAACCAAACTTGGCAGTGAGATCCATGAAGATGTCCTCGATCTCCTCCTTCGACAGGGGAATCTGAGCGTCTGACGTCCACGCCGGGTACATTTCGCGTGAACGTTGTCCGGCAGGCAGCACGTTTCCGTACTCGGCGCCGTAGTTGGGAGTCGATGCGCCGGAAGATCTGTTGTTGCCGTAGGAGATCTGGGAGGAAGGAGGGCGGTAAGCCCGGCCTCCAGCCTGAGGCTCGCCGTAACTGTTGTATCGCTCATCACCGCGGCCATAGTAGTCCATTTCGGCAGCCCGGGCCATGTCCGACCTCATGGTGAAGTCACTGAAGGTCTCCGAGTCCTCTTCAGAGCCCTGTCGCGGACCTTGGCCGTTGTAGCCCTGGTTGTAGTCTTGATCGTAGTAGCCAGCCTGGCCGCCGTGGTAGTCATCCTGGTACTGGTCGTGTCCGTCGTAGTACCCACCATCCTGATGGTATGGGTTGTTCGGATCGGCGTTGTAGTATCCCCTATAGAAGCGTCAGAAGAGCGGTTCTCCCGAGGTCCGAAGTGATGGCGACTCACGATTCGTCGTAGTAGCCATCGCCGCCTTGCCCACCGGCGGCATGGCCACCGCGGGCATCGTATCCATTATCGTAGTATTGGTCGTCCTGATAGTAGGAATCAGTGTGGCCGCCGGGCTGTCCACCCCCGCCATGCTGTCCACCTCCTCCTTGCTGGCCGTAGCCGTCGTCATATGCGTCGTGGTGACCGCCTGGATACCCCGACATTTTGAATGTCGTTTACCTGCAGAAAAAAAAGGGCGTGCAAGTCAGTCAAATGGGGTCAGGAAAGAAAGGAAGAAGGAGGAAGAAGAAGAAGAAGAAGAAGAAGAAGAAGCAAGAATCCGCAGGTGCTCGACAAGCAAGAAGAGAGAAGAGTGCACGTACTCGCTTTCAAACATGGATCTGATTATCGAAGTAATTAATCGAGGGAAAGACGCGTGAGACCACGAAAAGAAGAAGAAGAAGAAGGAGAAGAAGGATAAGGAGAAAGAGAAGAGAAGGACAGAAATTAGGTCAGAGACGCAATGAGAGCTGCACTGCCGCGCGTCGCTTGATCAATTATGACCAAATGGTTTGCTAGGAACGAGTCGTGACTGTCGTCGACGCCTGGATGATGAAAGAGCCGATAATCAGAGTTGCTGGACGGGCGGAGAGTCTAGCAAAGAACGGACGCCGACGAGTGAGTGGAGAAAATAATTATCGGGCCCGGTGGTTCATTCAAGCTATCCAGGAGCAAAGAGAGGGACACCAAAAATTCGGTGTGGGAACAGCGTCTCGATGCCGTCCGTCGATGGAGGGAAAAAAAAAGAGCGGCAGAGAAGGGGGGAAGAAAGGGAGAGGAGGGGGGGATGAGAGAGAGGGAGAGAGGAGAGAGAGAGAGAGAGGAGAGCGAAGGAGAAAAGAAGTGACAATTGTCTGAAACGACAGAAGGAAGAGAAGAATAAGTGAATGGAGGTCAAGCCTTCGCCAAGGGTCGAGGGTGAAATCAGCCAACCATCCAAGGCCGTTTGCCGGTTGTCAAATTTCGAGTGGGAAGAAAAGAGACCTGAGAGAGGGGGGGGGGGTCGAGAACTGGCTGGAGTTTGTTGATCTTGGAGCTGGTCTCGTACCAGACCTTAGGATTGATGGATGGACTGATCTGTGGATGGATGGATGGATGGATGGATGGATCAATCTCTATGCGAATGGAGATTCAGGGAGACGGCCGGGTTGGCCCATGGGGCATGTGAGAAGATGGTGAGGCAACTGTGAGCTGTGCTACTGCCTGTACTCCGTACTCCGTACTCCATACTCCGTCTACTGCTTCAAGCCAGTGCCTGGTCAGCCACGGGTGTGCCGTTGCGCCTTTCCTGACCGGGTTAGACCGGTGCGTTGGTCCCTGTATCAAACAGATGATGGACACGGTACGAACTTTTGATTGATCCGAAGTCCTTAGTACTGGTACAGGTAAGGGGGCAGATCGACCGTGCAGGAGGGTCGGGGTACCAAGAGGCACCTGTGCCGATTCCGCGCTGAGTCCGCACCAGTGCCGGCCACCCGTGTACTCAGTACTACCACTGTACTATAGGTACCTATATGTATATCATGTATGACAGCGGCGATAGGGTCCTGATACTAGAGGGACAGGATGGAACAGACGATTGATATCTGTTGAGATACTTGTCTACGAGCATCAACACAAAAGTGGCAGACCAGGCACGCCTTCGATCTACGTTTTGAGTGGTGCCTGGTAGACTTGGGCCAGCCAGAGAGGCACAGGGGTCGTGGCAAAATGGTACCTGGAGATTTATTAGTACCGATCGCGCAGGGATCTGAGTGGAGAAGGATTGGATCGATGCAGTGTCGGAAGGACCTGACCACTGCAGTGCGGGTGGGGCGATGGGCTGCACCCCGAGGTCCCCGGTACCGACGCGCAGCAGGCAGGACACAGCTGCGCGCCATGTACGGTCTACCTGGGGCGCGCCTGTCGTGCGCAGCTCGACTCCACTCCGCCCCTTTGATAGCGCCAGGCACCTCCTGGCAGACTCATTCCACAGCCGCCCCCCTTCTTCTTCTTCCTCTTCCACTACTACTCCGTAGTACTCGTAATACTCCGTAAGAGTACTCGTACGAGTAGGAGGAGGAGTATGAGTATGAGTACATGGGGGGGACGGCCTGACAATCCGAGCTGGAGGGCCGGACGAGGCCCAGGAGGGGCCGATTGATCAGTGATACGACGAGTCCCGATCCCACTAGCTGATACCTGCCCCACGATACGGAGTCGCTGGGGGCCTGGGCCGGTGGATATCAGGGGTAGGTAAGTGCGAGCCCGGAGTTGAATGGGTTGTTTTGGGAGAGAGAAGGGGGGGGGGGGGGGGGGGGAAGATTT
>NQYQ01000002.1:447488-474837 GCA_003055925.1 Escovopsis sp. Ae720 | reverse complement strand
CCCCCCCCCCCCCCCCCCCCCCCCAACCTCTTTCTTCGTCATTCAAGCTTCCCCAAATAGATTCCAGTCCTTGATGTCGAATGTTTCCCATATCAACGCGAGTGCCTCGACGGCAGCCCCAATCAACCTGCCCTGCTTCCCGAGCTCCAGGTCCACCTCGGCCTCGTCGTATTCTCCCTTGATGTGAGGCACGTTGATCGTGATGAGGATGTCCGTGCTGCGCCTCTCGAGCCGCAGGAGGGTCATCAAGATTGCCGTGAAGTCGTTATTCGGTTCCCTGTTGTTCCTCTCCGGCTTCTGGGTCGCTACGAGGGTGTAGGCGGGGAATCTTGTCCCCGAGGCAGCACTGTGTGTTATTCCATCAGCATGACATTGTTCGGGCCAATCACGCCCTAACGCAGCGGCAGCGGCTCCTCACTTGAGCCTTGAGAACTCGGTCTCGGCTGTGTTCCAGATCCGCGCGCAGCTCGAGTCCGACCCGAGGATCTCCTCGAAGTGCGCGGTGAGGGCGCGGCCGTCGATCTCGGGCCCTGATCCGGGCTCCCCGACGCGCTCGGTGATGTCGAATATGATGCTCGTGCCGCCGCTTTCCTCGATCCACACCTCCTGGGTGTCCGGGACCTGCCGGATGTTGCTGGAGCCGTGGCCGCGCAGGGGATGGCTGTTAGCTGCTGCTGATACTATCTTGGAGCTTGGGTCGGGATGAGGGTGCCAAGGTTGAACGTACCTCACGTCCGCAAAGCGTGAGGGGACATCGCAGACGATTGCGCCGCCGAAGAGAGGAATGGTCTGGAAGCCAGCCATGATCGGTTCGCTGGATGGGTGTCGTCGAGATGAAGCGAAATCGATGTTGACGATGGTTGTTTGTGTGCTTGATGGTCTGCGGGAAGAGGGGCACCGAAGCTCGAGCAGCGGTCGTCGGTGGAGAGCAGGAGAGGACTCGGCCAGGCGATTTCTTTTCGTCCTCGTATTATATCGATGACAGGATCGTCGCAGATATTGAATGTCGCAATGGTAGAGTACTGCGAGTACTTTTGTCGGAATTTTGTGGACGAGATACCAGTACTCTTGCAGGTTTGGATCGACGCGGTCACGCATTGGTAGAGGCGCAGCCCGGAGAACGGGCGGGGCAACAGCGCTGCGTCATAGCTCCGCCCGTGTGCATTCCTGGCGATCTCGCGGAGCACACACACACTGCGCCCGGCATCATCGCCTCTGCATTCTTGATGAACCCTTTGGCGACATCATTCATCAGGGAAGAAGCATTACGACATTGGAAGTAGAAGAAAAAAAAGGCGATCTACGGATTGGAGGCTCCCCCGCGAGGAAGACGTACGCGTACGCCTCCAGTAACCAACCAGCAAACATCGTGGGTCGCTCCCTCTAACGGGGAGAGCAGTCAACAGGACGAACAAAATTTCACCGACGAGGTTCAAAGAAAAAAAACGAGTTCTATTCTGCCTCAAGTCGTGATCCCAAGCATCGGCCATCCCGTTTTGAGTCTTGAAAAAAAAAGACAAAAAAATGCAAAAACATAATTCGAATCTGGGGCTTCCAGACGAAGTAAGGCCAAAGATTGGTAATTGGAGTCTGTTGGGCCAATCCCACGGTCACATCTGGTAAAAGGCAAGAGGTGAGTTCGATGGGAGGTCCCACTCCAGCTCATTTTTGCTTTGACCTGCCTTATATACCATTTGCCCGCGGCACCAATCGATCAATCAATCAATCAATCAATCCCAGCATCAATTCCCCTCCTCTTCATGTCGCTGTGTTCCAACCACCAACCTTCAGCTCCGAGGTGCTGGATCTCTCCCAACGGCCTTCTAACATAAATTGAACTTCCCCTCTTTGCAATATACTTTGACCTGAATACCTGGAAGCCCAATCTCCCTCTTTCCATTGTCTTGACCCAAGCATCAACATCAATCTCTCTCATCGCCATGGCAGCCTGCATCTTCTGCAAGATCATCAAAGGTGAGTGAACGGCCACATGTATCATCCTCTGGCACGCCCTCGCCCCAACAAAGGTGTCACGCGAGCGGTTCGGCCAGCACATTGGTGGAGGCGTTCAATCAGGCTCACCTCATGTCCACTAGGAGAAATTCCTTGCATGAAGCTCTACGAGAGCCCCAAGACCCTGGCCTTTCTCGACATCGGCCCCCTCAGCGAAGGCCATGCCGTAAATCAATCTCCCCAAAGGCCTCACTAGCTGTGCCTGGTAGCCTTGATTAGGTACTACTACGGGAGCTCTTCTACTAATCTGACACCCTCGTGCCTCTCCAGCTCGTGATCCCCAAGTACCACGGCGAGAAGCTCGCTGATATCCCCGACGAGCACTTGACCGAGATCCTGGTAAGAGAAGCACCGAGCACCGACGTTACAAGCAGAGCCTGCTGGGTCCGAGATCATCATTCCTGACGTGGGCATTCCGTTCGTGCAGCCGGTTCTCAAGAAGCTGGTCGCCGCCACCGGCGCCACCGACTACAACATCCTGCAGAACAACGGGACGATTGCTCATCAGCAAGTCCATCATGTAAGTGGTCCATACCGTTCAAACATCTTTCCATCAGAGGTGCTCGGGTCAGGCTGACGATGAATCCAGGTTCACTTCCACATGGTAAGTTTCGGTCCCGTCGCTAATCATCCAACGGTGTCGCACGTCGATACTGGTACTAAGCTCGCATCACGCCCTAGATCCCCAAACCGAATGAGGCCGAGGGGCTGGGCATCACATGGCCCGGCGTACAGGGAGACATGGATAAGCTGAAGGCTCTCTGCGAGACGATCAAGGCGAAGATGTAGTTCTGGTATTTATTGATGTCTTAACGTCAAAGCATGTCTAGGTATATCATTAGGTATATGTGCGGTCAAATCGTAACACCCAAAAAAGAAAAAAAAAAAGAGAGAAGAAGAAGAAGGAGGAGGAGGAGGAAGAATCCTGCTCTTCAATCGACATCGTCACTTGACGTCGCCTGTGCTGCCATCTGGTCCATCGCCGCCGATGTCTCCGCTGCGGTTGGGTACCAGTTGGCTGCGGCACCGCCTCGAAGGACGCCGAGTCTATCGTATAATGAGCGCGCTCTGAGATACGGGTCGAGCCTCCAGTAGTCCTCCCTCAGCTTGTCCGCCAGAGTGGTCCTCTGAGCCTCGATTTTCTGCTTGGTCTCGGGGTCGGAGGTCTGTATCCACTGCAGGGTCGCAGACTCGAACTCTTTGACGAGGCCGTCTCTGGCCCTGAGAAGGCGATCTCTTGTCTCGACATCTTTCATCATGTCGTTCTCCCCCGCAATCGGTTCTACGTATTTGTATTCCCAATCCTCATCGCCTCCGAGCTCTTTGATGATGCGGCCGGGCTCGATGAACTCCCCGAGCTCGCTCTTGTTGTTTGTAAAGTGGACCTTCGAAGCAACGACGGGATCGAGCCATCCGCGGATGACCTTCCAAATTCCTGAGAGATGGATGTGAGTTTTCATGGACCTTCTCTAAGGCGATCTGTCGGGTATGTCTCGTCGTGACTCACCTTGGAAGATCCACGGGGCGTTGTGGACGAGCACGGCGCCGAGAGATTCGGGGAAGTTTGCTTCGAAACACTTGATGACAAACTTGACGCCGTTGTAGTCCATGTTGGCCATGGAGAATCCTGTCATGTCGAAGACGATGGTCTTTTGCGGAGTTAGTGGAACGACTGATTCAAACTCTTTGAGGCCCGAGATGGAGATGACTCGAGGAACTCTTACCGCTGTGTCGACAAGGGGTGTCAGCATCATTCGCGCCGTCTCGATGATGTAGACGACGTTTTGCTGCAGAGCCTCCTCGCACTGATCGGCCTGCTTGTGGAGGCGGACCCTGACGACGCAGATTGGCCGCCCCTGTTTGTCGACGCCGTGGAGGAAGGCCTTCCCCATCCGAATCTGCGACATGAAATCTCGTCCCACGACCGTCTTGTCGTCTGTGGCGGCGCCCTTCTCGTTGGCGACGGCCCCGCCCTCTCCGTTCTTCATGACGTCGACGTCGACCTTCATCTCATGGAGCCTCCAGATCATCGTAGAGATCATCATGATCAGGGCCTTGTCGACGTCCCACTTCCGGGCGCGGAGGAAGCGCAAGGCGAGCGCATCGGGATGGTCATGCTTGACCATGGTCCAGATCGCCTCGCGCAGGGTCTCGGGGCTGTTGTTGGCCAGCAGCTCCTGAAAGTGCTTGCCCTGGCTGTATTTGTCGTCGTCGGACACTTCCACTGCCACGGGGGGCTTCTCGCCGCCCTTCTTCCGGAACATGTTGAAGCGCCTCTTCTTCTGCGTGTCGAGGTCCTCAGCGGGCTGCCTCTCGGGGGATTTCGCCGCAGCCACGGGGTTGCCGTCGCTGCTCGAGACGAGGCCGTAGACGGCGAAGACGGCGCGCCACAGCTTGCGGAGCTTCTCTTCTTGCGCCGGCGTCAGGTTGCCGACGCGGCCCGGCAGAGGCTCGGTGTCGTACGACATGTCTGTGAACTCGGATGCCACCTCGAAGAGCAGCACCTCGTCTTCTCCTCGATCTCGAGTGGGTTGCAACCCGTAAAAGGCCCACGATGCGACGGCGGCGGCTGATAAGAGAGCGGCTGCGAGACCGACGGAGATGAAGCTGCTGCTGCGCAGGTTCAGATGATGGTCCAAACGGCGTGCGCTGTGTCGATGACAGACGCGGATCGAGGGAGTGGAGGAAGATGGCGTGCGACTCGTGATTCGTCTGCAGGGCAGCGAGTGTCGCTTACTGATGATTCGAAGCCGGTCCGTCGATGCTGAGCGAGTCGTGTGCCTGCGAGACAGTGCCGTTCCTTGCTGAGACGAGAGAAGAGGTTGTGTGGTCGTAGTAGGTTGATGAAGAAAGCAAGGCGTCCCAGAGCGAGATGACGAATGACGCAGAATCTCAAGACGCAGGCGCTGTCCCGAACGAGGTCTCATAAGCGACTGGAGGCACGCTCATCCGGCGCGAAAGATGAAGCGTGTTGAGGGCGCAGTTTGAAGAAAAGAGGGTAGGCGAAGGATTCGTGTTGAGGGCAGCGCCACAAGTCGAAGAAACCTGGGTTGGATCGACTCTTGTTCTAAGACCGCAACTCGGCTGGTGCGGTCGCAGATCTTTTTTATTTTTTTTTTATTTTTTTTTTTCGCCGTATTGGATTGACCAATAAATGGATCAATTCGATCTAAAATATTGAGCTTTAGTACCTGGGAGGAGAGCGACGGGATGGGAGGCTGGTGGCCGAGAGGATGGTGTGTATCCGGACATCCCGCACCTTTCGGTCTCCCGGAGTCGAATATGAGGATCTACGAGTACAGGTAGTATTGATTGATCTATATATGTGATTTTTAGGGCCATCAATTCAATTCTCATTCAGCAACATCTTGGCCCGGAAATCCATCTCCAATCGTGTCTCTACCGATTCTTCCCTCATGATGTTCTGGAACGACCGAGGGCGGCGAGCACAATGATCATTTGATGCCTCCACCACTCCAGAGCCCATGCCTTGGCATCGACTCGATACGAGCTCCCCTGCGAGGCGTGTCCATCACACACGTAATACTACTCGTCCTTACCATAGACTACCAGGGAGGCAGCCAATATTGGGCGAATGGGTGAAACAGACCGAGGGCGCTGCCAGGGAGGCATTGGCCAATCTTGGATGGAGCACGCCCTTCTGCCTGGTCCGCCGAGGGGAAGAGAGAGGGGGAGAGAGAATACATACGGAGGAGGATCGCCAAGCTCAACGGCCCGTGCAGCTCACTGGAGACAGTTGAGAAGCATCCGGCGAGTCCGCAGCCGATGGAAATGAGGATGGATTTGATGAATCAACATGCAAGACACCAGCGGTTCGCATACCCGTTCCTGCGACTGCCTGAGCTTCCAAGCACGTGTCGACATGCATATGTAGATACGGCTGTGAATCAAATGCTGCATGTTGCGCCGTCGTGAGCACGCGTACCTGTACCGGTAGTATCTACGAGAGAGTATGAACTTGAGGAGATCAATGGATTGATGGATAGTACAGGTAGAGGTAGTTCTCGTACTCGTAAGTAGTAGTAGTAGTAGTAATGCTGCAGTTGGCATTTTGGTGGGGAAAAACCCACATCGTCTGACAACAATGCGCTCCCACTCCCATGCCGGATTCAACCTCTGGCCCAATGCCTACGAGTACACCAGACATCACGACGACAGACATAGACGAGAGACCACCCTGATTGCAGCGCACGACGCGAATCGCTGCCGAGGTCCTGGATCAAGATGGCTTCCGAGTACCCCGAGTCCGCCACCAGGCACCCGAACGCCAGATCGCACGCGCCTCGACCCACGACACCGCTGCGCCCGTCCTCGCGGTCCTCGTTCCGCGACTCTGCCCGCAACGCCGGCAACGGCGAGGGATCGTTCCCTCTGGCCGCCTTCGAGCCCGCATTCTCCGAGCTCTCCGATGCCGTCGCCGATCTCGAGGCCAACATGATGCACTTCCAGCTCATGCACGAGAGCCTGTCGCGCTTCGGCGAGTCGTTTGCCAGCTTTCTCTACGGTCTCAACATGAATGCCTTCTGCGTCGATTTCCCCGAGGTGCTTCTTATTCTCATTCTCAACTACCCATCTCTGCCATATCCTATCCTGCCCCCCCCCCCAAATGGTTTCGAGGCTCAATGCTCACAATCGATATTTCTCATCCTACAGGGCCCGGTTCTGGAGTCGTTCCGACGCGACCGTCAACAAGAAGACCCTGCCGCCGCAGATGCCCCGCAGCCGGACAACTGCGAAACCACATTCCTGCAAGCTGGCCCCGCCCTGAGCTCGAGACTGCCCAATCTTTGACACCGGATGCTGACGATGGAAAGCAGCACGACGGGCACCTCGTTCGTCGAGAACCCCCAAACATCGACAAGACCCAAGCCGCGGCCCGAGGCTCGCCAGTCACGCCTGCCTTCTGCCCGTAACACGGCCACTCGAGGAGGAGGAGGATCCAATACCAGCCGCGGTCGCGGTCGGCCGAGCGGACTCGCGAGACCGCGAGCCCAGGGAATCAGGTGAAGAGCACGGGCTGTCGATGCTATCTTTTTGCGAGCTTTCGATCGGGTTCTCGAGTTCGCCCGATCTATCTATTCATGATTGATCATTTGCAGGGAGAGGAGCCTGCCTCAACTGCTGATCACGGTTGCTGGCGCTTGGTCTGCGGCCAAGTCCATCGCATCGTCTTCGTTCTCGAGGTCAGGATTTCTTCGCGCACTGCTCGATGCCTTGGCACCTGCCGGATCCATCTCCTCTCGGATCTGCTTGAGTCTGCGTTGGCACTGAATGTCAGTGGACCTGGGGTGGCAGCCGCAGCAGATACTGGAAGGGTCTCCGGAGTCGACGCACCTCCGCTTGTGTGGCTTCCCGCGGCGATGGGCGAGCAGGGTCGCCTGCGTGTCAAACCATCTGGCGCATTCTACGCAGTAATTTCGTCCGAGGCCGGGAAGATCCTCGGGCGCTTTGGTCTTCTTGTATTGCGCGAGATGCTTCGGCGATAGGAGGTCTGCCTTGACCTGGTCGACGTCCCTGTCGTTTGATGATCGGAATCAGCACACGGAGAGATCGTCGTGGAAGATCAATCTCAAATTCTATCACTGGAGAGTTTTCCCCTTACCTCGTCTTCCGCCTCGTCTTGGTGAGAGTGCGCTTGTTCCCGACACCCATGGCTGCGAAGGCGTCCTATGTGATCGGTAGGTATGTATTCGTATGTGCAGGCGCCGGCTTGATCGATCGGTGATCTCTAGTACTACTAGTAGCACGGAGTACTACCTCAAATGCGGTCGTCTTCTGAATGGCCGCGCCGAGATCCGTGGTGTTTGAAGTTTTGATAAGTGGCGGTGGTATTGATTGATTGCTATCGCTCGGCCAGGCTCGTCCTGCGTGTTGCGAGAAAAGTTTTTGTGGGGTTGGTGTCTGATAGCTGTGGGGCCTCGTCGCCTGTGCGGGACGTCCATGGAAATCCCACATACTGGTAGCATCATCCAGTCATCTGGAAGCCCATCATGATCACGGGCCTCGGACGACACTTGAATCTCAATGCGGCACTCGTATGTACTCGTGCAATGGGGGTTCTACGTGAGGCATGATCTCTGAGAATCTTGGCTCTATTTCCCGACAATTTCCATCTATATGCTCCCAGACCCGAAAGCAATTCTGCGCTTCGAAATACAGGCACAGTTTCAATCAAACAATACACGTACTACCGGTATATGTACTCCGTATGTATCAATCTGTCCTCGTACTCGTACTCGTACTGGTACTCGTACCTGGATCTACGCGAGGGAATCATTCCCGCCCTTGTTCAAGATGCAATGGTCGATCATGGACGGAGAAGGGGCCGCTAGTCTCGTTGCAACGACCCAGCTCTCGACGTTGCATCCAGGCTGGACAGTGGACTCCGGAACGAACAAGGGGGATTCTCGGGCGCGTCCCGGTCATTGTCGGGGACCGAGCGCGGCCGACCGAGCCCTTCGCTGATCCGCTAAACCGAGCGGCTCTAGCGGACGACCGGCCAGAGGACCCGCCCGCGGAAAACCTCGATAAAGTTGACGTTTTTTCCGATTGATGGAATTGAATCACCCAACGCGTGCGCTTTATGCAATTGTCAGATATTGGTGCGTTACCTCGGTTAGCCGGATCCCGTGATCCGTGCCTGAGCCCGCCTCGTTACACTTATATCACGTGCTGCATCTGTCCACGATACTCTAATATTCAATTATCCAGATGCAATTCCAGGCATACCTACCTGTACTGGTACGAGTACGAGTAAGTTGTCATGGATCCTCAAGCATCCATGGCATGTGAAATCCGCCTCGGGCAACGGTACCTGTACTTGTAATGAATGAATCGTGCTGTACCAGTAGGAAGAGCTCCATTTGGGAGGGGCAGAGACAATGGTTCGTGGGTGGAATTCTTCATTTTGAGCAACATGCTGTACCTGTATGGAGTGCGGACACGCTGTCTGATATTGCGCCGCGGCTCCTCCAGTAGTAGATGATTTCAAGGTCCTACTAATAATGCTGGAGGTGAGAGATTCAGCATTCACTTTCATCTCGTACGATTCCCGCTTAGAAGATTGGGAGCCCTTGGAACGGCCTGAAAGCTCTGCTGCTTGGCCGAGCTCCCTCAAATCTTGATGCTTGAAGACTCCGAAGCAATGCCCGCATGTACCCGGACTCGTACTCGTACTCGTGCATCCCAGACAAACAACTTCAGGCCGCTTCGGCTCGGCATGCATCGTCGGAATGCAGTGCGATTATTTTCTCAAGCGCTGTGATTGGCCACAGGGCTGGAGCCAAAGGATCCGTCGCAAAAGTGAGCCTCCAAGTTCGAGCAACGAGTAGCTTCGGCCGCCCTAACATGGATGGATGGATTGGATCAATTGATTGTGATGAGACTTTTGCTAGCACGGGTACATTCAGAGTGACCAAAAGAGGTCGAACGGAAAAAACATCTCGCTCCTCCTCTTCTCCCCCCCCCCCCCCCTTTCCTCCCCACCATTACCCTTCCTTGCTCTCTTTCTTTCCTCTCCATATAACACACCAGCCCTCCATCTTGACGGCTGCCTGGTCTTGACGATTGTCCTTTTCTGCTCTGTGAGCGTCGAGGCCACTCGTGATCCTTCACAGATCTTCTCTTCCTCATCCCCTCCTTCGCCATGCTTGCCTCCAGACAGGTTCTGGGCAGTGTTGCCCGGGGCCGCGCCATTGGCGCCTCTGCCAGCAGCCTCCGCCGCATGGCTACCGTCTCTGACTCTGCTCTCGACCGCAAGGTAAGTCGACGTTCTTGCAATTGACGATCCAGCGGGCATGCCCTGCTCGAACTGGCCCGAGGAATGCGCCAAACCGGGTTTTCCCCTCGCTCTGTCTCTGTCTCTGTCCTTGTCCTGGCCGTGTGCTGACGCCGCTTTGCTCGACAGGTCCGTCAGAACAACTGGGAGGAGAGCAACTTCATCAACTACAAGAAGATGTCTGAGAACCTCAACATCGTTCGAAGCCGCCTCAACCGACCCCTCACCTATGCTGAGAAAATTCTCTACTCCCACTTGGACGATCCCCATGGCCAGGAGATCGAGCGGGGCAAGTCTTACCTCAAGCTCCGCCCTGACCGCGTTGCCTGCCAAGACGCCACTGCCCAGATGGCCATCCTCCAGTTCATGTCTGCCGGCATGAAGTCCGTGGCCAACCCCACCACCGTCCACTGTGACCACCTCATCGAGGCCCAGGTCGGCGGTGACAAGGATCTTGCGCGCGCCATCGACATCAACAAGGAGGTCTACGACTTCCTGTCCTCGGCCTGCGCCAAGTACAACATTGGTTTCTGGCGCCCCGGCTCCGGTATCATCCACCAGATCCTCCTCGAGAACTACGCTTTCCCCGGTGGTCTCTTGATCGGCACTGACTCCCACACCCCCAACGCCGGTGGTCTCGGCATGTGCGCCATCGGTGTCGGTGGTGCTGATGCCGTCGATGTCATGGCCAACTTGCCCTGGGAGCTCAAGGCTCCCAAGTTCATCGGTGTCAAGCTCACTGGTCAGATGTCTGGCTGGACTTCTCCCAAGGGTAAGTCAATCTTCTACCCCACGCGCCTTGTAGTCGACATAAGCGGGCGGTATGAGCACAAGTCAGCTGACGCCAGGCGCAATTTGCAGACATCATTCTCAAGGTTGCCGATATCCTGACCGTCAAGGGTGGTACCGGTGCCATTGTTGAGTACCACGGCCCCGGTGTTGACGGCATCTCCGCCACTGGTATGGGAACTATCTGCAACATGGGTGCTGAGATCGGCGCCACCACCTCCGTCTTCCCCTTCAACGACCGCATGCACGACTACCTCGCCGCCACCAAGCGCAAGGACATCGGTGACTTTGCTCGCTCTTACACCGCCGAGCTCAGGGAGGACAAGGGCGCCGAGTACGACCAGCTGATTGAGATCAACCTGACCGAGCTCGAGCCCCACATCAACGGCCCCTTTACCCCTGACCTGGGAACTCCCATCTCCAAGTTCAGCCAGGCTGTCAAGGACAACAACTGGCCTTCTGAGCTCAAGGTTGGTCTGATTGGATCTTGCACCAACTCCTCTTACGAGGACATGTCCCGCGCTGCCTCCATCGCCCGTGACGCCCTCGACCACGGGCTCAAGGCCAAGGCCGCCTTCACCGTCACCCCCGGTTCCGAGCAGATTCGCGCTACCATTGAGCGTGACGGTCAGCTCCAGACCTTCGAGGAGTTTGGCGGTATGGTCTTGGCCAACGCCTGCGGCCCTTGCATTGGTCAGTGGGATCGTCGTGACGTCAAGAAGGGCGAGGCCAACTCCATCGTCTCGTCCTACAACCGAAACTTCACCGGTCGCAACGACGGCAACCCCGCCACCCACTCCTTCGTGACGTCTCCCGACCTGGTTGTTGCCCTTACCATTGCCGGCTCCCTCCACTTCAACCCCCTCACCGACAAGCTCAAGGACAAGGACGGCAACGAGTTCATGCTCAAGCCTCCCACCGGCGAGGGTCTTCCCTCCAAGGGCTACGACGCTGGCAACAACACCTACCAGGCCCCTCCCAATGAGCGTGACGCTCTCACCGTCCAGGTCAGCCCCACCTCCGACCGCCTTCAGGTTCTCCAGCCTTTCAAGCCCTGGGACGGCAAGGACGCCAAGAACATGCCCATCTTGATCAAGGCTAAGGGCAAGACCACCACGGACCACATCTCCATGGCTGGCCCCTGGCTCAAGTACCGTGGCCACTTGGACAACATCTCCAACAACATGTTGATCGGCGCCACCAACGAGGCCAACGGCGAGGCCAACAAGGTTCAGAACTACACCACTGGCGAGTGGGATGCCGTTCCCGCCGTCGCCCGTGACTACAAGAAGAAGGGCATCAAGTGGGTCGTCGTCGGTGACACGAACTACGGCGAGGGTAGCTCTCGTGAGCACGCTGCTCTGGAGCCTCGTCACCTCGGCGGTCTCGCCATCATCACCCGCAGCTTCGCCCGTATCCACGAGACCAACCTGAAGAAGCAGGGCATGCTTCCCCTGACCTTCTCCAACCCCGCCGACTACGACAGAATCAAGCCTGATGACAAGGTAAGCACCGGACATGATTTCAATCACCAACCCCATTGAAGTGTCTGCAAGTGACTAATAGGTTCGGCAGATCGACATTCTTTGCACCGAGTTGGCTGTTGGCAAGCCCGTCACCATGGTCGTCCACCCCAAGGACGGCAAGTCCTACGAGGTCAAGCTTTCTCAGACCTTCAACGAGGCCCAGATCAAGTGGTTCGAGAACGGCAGCGCCTTGAACACCATGGCTAAGATGGCCAAGAACTAAAGATATCTCGATCGGAGTAAATTTTTTTGGCTGAGGAGAAGAAGCACTGAAATTTCCCGTTCCTTGTGCAGCTGGCTTTACCAGAATGGGAGGCGAAGCAGGAGGAAAAGTTGTTTTTAGCATTGTATATACCATGTTTCACTAGCTCCGTCATCTCCAGACGATGAACTGTACAAAAGAGAAATTGAATGTCAAAAAAATGTACAAACCACCAAATTACCTGTTTGTATGATGAAGCTGCGAAGTCCCCGCAGACATCAGACAGCAGGCAGCTTGAGATTGTCGCAAAAGGTCTATCCTCTTCAACACCTCAATGTTTGGAGCACGAGGGGCCCAAGTCGACGGGCATCATGAAAGGTGGTTCAAATCACGTGGAGATAAGATCACTGCACAGAAGCGGTTCCTGACAAACCTGAAGGCACGGAAAGCGCGACAGCACGATCATGTAAGCACTGGGGGTGCGGGATGTTAGAGGTCCGCTTATACCTCTGACGTAGCGCCCGATGTTGAAATCCAATATCGAAACTCGAGCGAGAACCAAGATCGATATCTCTTGAAACCCGAGATCCAGAGACCATCAATTCCGCGAGGCCCCGAATTGCCAGTCTTTTTTCCTTTCGAGCACCGATCCAGTCGCGCCGCAATGCCCAGCGTACGGGGAATCAACACCCTACGCGCCCGATCCTATGTCACCCGGCTCCCGCTCTTCACTCGGCTCATGGTCCTGGCCATAATATGCTTCTGGCTCGCTAGCTTGCCCGAGATCTGGGACATCATAGGATGGGGCTCGTTGATCCCCGACAAGATATCATTCCAGACAGGTGCGTTGGAGGCCACTCCGCTGTACTCCTCTGACCTCTGCGTCCTCCAATCGAGGCCGGGATGCTGATGCGATCGAGTCAGGATACCGATTGTCGACGTTCCCCTTGATCCACCTGAATGTTTTCCACGCCTTCTTGAACGTGGTTGCCCTGACGCCGCTACTGGAGAGGTTCGAGAGCGAGTATGGAACCTTGACGACACTGGCGCTATTCTTTGGACGTGAGCTTCGAGCCTCCTATGCTGTGTCAGTCGGTATGTGCGGATGCTGACAGGAGCAGCCTTGACGACCATCCCCGCCATCCTATATCTGTTTATCGAATTGGTCATCATCCGGGGGAACACTGCCATCATGGGCGCGAGGTGAGAGGCTTGCTGGGCGCCGCGAATACGGTCGCAGCAGACTACTGACAGCGTTCAAGCATATGGATCTTCCTGCTCCTGGGAATGGAAGCCATCCGGACCTACAAGTCGAATCCTTACCTCGTCATCGCCACCCACCAGATCCCGACCTGGACGACGCCGCTCCTGATGATCATCCTCGTCGCGGCTCTGATCCCCAACACAAGCCTCCTGGGCCACCTGTGTGGCGTCGGCGTCGGCTACTTCGGTATGTTCCTTCCTCGTTGCCGCTCCTCGCCATGCCGGGAAAAGACTGACACTCTCGGACGCTGCTCCAGCTGGGCTCGGCTACGTCAAGTTCCTGGCCCCTCCGGAATGGGCTCTGCGCTGGATCGAGTCGAAGCTCAACCTGCTCGCCATCTTGCCACACTATGTCAGCGTCGACCAGAAGACGTACGGGCGGTTCGGTGTCTTGCCCTCGACCAATAGGGCGGTGGGGAGTGCGAGCGCGCCGACGGAGCTCATAAACACGACGCAACGAACCTCATGACGGGGCCGTCGAAGGTCCGTTTCCGACGAATAGCGAGCTACACATATATACGAGCGATTTTTCTTTTTCCTTCGCGATTGACGCTGTCATGCCCCATTCACCAGCTGGGCTCTTGGGCATTCTTCGAAAGATAGAAATTGCATTACACTACAAATGGCGGAGTTTTGGGGGCTAGAGCCTGGGATGCAGGTCCAAGATCATGGATCAATCCTGCTCGGCGCATCTAATTTGAACGGAAAATCTTCTATACAACGCAATACTACATAGATTCTGCAGTCAGGGCTTGAAGGCAATGAGAAATGGTCTCTCGTTCATCATCGCTGAGTAGGAAAGGCTGGCGAGCTTCTCTGAGTTCGCACATTCCTGCGATGTCGCACGTGATACTGGATTCGTCGCTTTGCGCCGATGCAACGGGCTGGATCATGGAAATCCGGGGTAAGACGTGCCGCACTCAGAGCATTCATGTTTCATTGGATTTCGCAAGTATTTCCTACCTCTAATGCAGCGAGAGGAAATCTTCTCGGCGAATATTTCTTTTTTTCTTGTTGTTCTTGTTGTTCTTAAGTTTCTCTCTGTTTTTTTCCCTTCGGTGTAAAGGGCGTTTGCGGTGGGGAGCTTCAGTCGCGCCTTGGCTTGATCAATTGATTGATTGATTGATGTGTCTCGTACGAGTTACTGGCGAGCGGAGCAGCAGAGCGACCTGGGTTATGCGCCGCAGCAATTCGATCCATTGATCTTACGAGTATCATCTGAACCTCGCCTTGACACGTTGCCCATTTGGGATGCGGATGACTCTCGGAAGAACCACAGGAAGCCAGCCATTGTGACTGCTTTGCGGGTGTCGCATTGGGGAGGACCATGTCGCGGCTGCTTTGTACGTGTCGAGACCCTTCGTGGACAGACAGATCAATCCAATCCATCGCTGACGCCTCATCTCCTCCAGCTTCGGCCATCTCTATGCGCCGTGACCCTCGACTGCTGAAGCTGCCGCCATACTTGTCCTTCCTCTGCATCGCCATCGGCATCATCTGGCTGCTTCTGCTTCCACTAGACGAGCACTCGCGCCGAACGTACATCTCCGAGAACGCCCTGCTTCCGGGCCAGGTCCACACCTACTTCGGCGGCAGCGAGCAGAACATCTTCCGGGCGTACAGACACGAGATCGACGCACTGGTCGGCAAGACGAACCACGAGTATGTCGCGCCATCATCGCGTTCGGACGGCGCATGCCAAGATCCTGCCTCTGGTTCTCCTCGGGACTGACCAAGAGATATAGGGTCAACGATGAGCTCGCAGGCATCCTGAACAATGTCGGACTCAAGGTCGGCCGACAGAACTACACCTACCACTCCGCCGGAGAGCAGCACACGGGCGAGAACGTGTACGGCATCCTGCGGGCGCCTCGCGGCGATGCCACCGAGGCCATCGTCCTGATTGCCGCGTGGAGGAGCATAGACGGGCAGCTCAACCGCAATGGCGTCGCCCTGGCCCTCACCCTAGCTCGCTACTTCAAGCGTCAGTCGACACCCGACCGGTGCCGTCCCCTTTTCGCCGCTCTGGGACTGAAGAACTGACGTCGTTGCAGGCTGGTCCCTCTGGTCCAAGGACATCATTCTCGCGATCCCGCCGGACAGCAAGACGGGCACCCAGGCCTGGGTGGATGCGTACCATGACGCGCACAACTCCGACCACGTGGCTCCCCTGCCGATCAAATCCGGCGCCCTCCAGGGGGCAGTGGCCATTGACTACCCCCTCGATCAGCGGTACGAGCAGCTGCACATCGTGTACGACGGGACCAACGGCCAGCTCCCGAACCTCGACCTCATCAACTCGATCGTCAGCATCGGCGGCGGGCAGATGGGCATAGACACCATCGTCCAGGGGCTGAGGCAGCACAGCAACAGCTACGAGGATCGGCTCAAGACAATCCTGCGGAGCATGCTCAACCAGGGCCTGGGCTACGCAAAGGGTCCTCACAGCAGCTTCATCCCGTACCATGTTGATGCCGTGACGCTGCAGCCGACGGGGGAGGGCTGGCACGACGAGATGGCCATGGGGAGGGTCATCGAGGGCACGTTCAGGAGCCTGAACAACCTTCTTGAGCATCTCCACCAGAGCTTTTTTTTCTATCTGCTGATGCAAAGAGACCGCTTCGTGAGCATTGGCACCTATCTCCCGAGCGCGATGCTTCTGGCTGCCAATTTCTCGATAATGGCCATCTTCCTCTGGGTCAAGAGTGGCCAGCCGCCCTCCTCCGAGTCCTCGAAGAAGCAGGCCTCGGCCGATGAGAAATCGAAGAGCGTTTCAGCGACTCCCGCCTCCCCTGCGGCAGCGGAGAGAGACATCTTTCTGCCCCTCGCAGTCGTCATATTCTGCCAATCTCTCTCCGCCGTGCCCCTGTTCCTCTTCAACAATCTCTCTGCCCATGTAAGTCGCAATACCCTTTAAAACATTTGCCGACGATGTCAAGAATGCTGACCTTTTGACAACCCTAGCTGCTCGCGCCCGCCTTCTTCGTCTTCTTCATCGTCTCGACGGCACTCCCGCTTTTCGTGTCCAACGTGCTCGCCTCGTTCTACAAGCCTACGATGCAGCACTTCCAGATGCTCAAGTCCTTCTCGTTGCTGCTTCTGGGGATGTGCCTCGCGACTCTGGCCACGCTGAACTACTCTCTGGCTTTCCTCGTCGGGCTTCTCGCGAGCCCGCTCACATTTGTCCAGCCTACCAAGAGCAGCTTCGTGAGGTGGCCTGTCGCCGCTTTGCTTCTGGCCGTCGCACCGCCGGTCGTGATCTATACTGCGGCCCAAGTGTGGGGATTCTCCATGACTGAGGTCCTGGTCGAGTCGAGCTTCGGCTGGAATGTGTGGGGGATGTACACGCCTGTCGTGATCTGGTGCCTTTGGTGGCCGGCATGGCAGGTCGGTATGATCAATGTTCTTAGCACTGTTTCAGCTTGATCGACGCATCGAAGTAGTTTCACTTTGGGTCACCCAATACGAACCAGAGATTCGCTTTTCGTGGCTCTCAATGAGAAAAGTCTCGCAGATGGTTGTCCAGTTTTAATGGCAGTAGGGATCGCTGGATCTCATTGTCACAGACGTTGCAACACCCCTCTTCATGTCGTTCTTGGGCTTTCTCTTCCATAGAGAACTGTTCATCATGGCTCCAAATTATCGTGTTTCGTGAGATTGATGCTGAATGATTTCACACCATCTGGCTGCTATTTTCCATGATACACCTCGCTCTCAAAAGTCTACGCTGCCCAGACATCCTTTCCTGCCGCCTCAATCCAGTTGCCTAACTGGTTCACACTGGAGTCCCACTCCAGCAGACGTTGCCGCATGTTTGCAATCTGCTTCATATCCAGGACCTTGGGCTGAACCCATGTGATGTGGGCAACCTTGTCCACCTGATCAATCGTGCCCCGAAGCAGGCCCAGACTTAGTGCCTTCATTGTGAGGTGCTCAATCTCCGACATCTGGACCTTCGTCTCCTGTGATATGGTGGCAAACGTCATGGCGCGGTCGTGAGGGGGGCGACGGAAGACGGCCTCGGTGAGGGCGGCGAGGTAGATCTTCTCTCGGAGGAGATTCGAGTTGTCGTTGAGGAGCTTGTTCGAAGCAATGTGGTCGGCGAGGACGTCGTATGCGGCGAGATCTCCCCGGTTATAGGCAAACAGGAGGTCCCGGAGCCATGCGTCGTTCTTGCTCTGGGCCAGGGCATCCAAGATGGGATGCAGGAGAAGCTCGCCGAAGTTGTAGATGCTGCTCGAGACTAGGGCTGCTACGCTTAGGGAGTATGCTCTCTGGTGGCGTTCTTCGTCTGAGAGGGTAGAGATGTCGATGCAGGCGAGGTATAGGAGGGCGGTGCGGTAGTAGTTGGCAAAGTCCGTCTTGCGCTATTCGAGAGGTTAGATCTGGGCCCAGCAACGACGAAGGTGATACCCTGGAGGTATATGAGGGTTTCAAGAAGGGACGTGCCTGGTAGTATTTGGCGTTGGCGTCGTAGAAAGCAGCGTGAACGACGGTCTCGACGGAGTCAAACGAGTCCAGTATTTTCTCGGCCGCGTCCAGGTCTTTCCTCGCTTCCTCCAATTGGTTCAGGCTCAACCTCACTTGGGCCACGGCGACTGAAGCAAAGACGAGCGCATCTTGTGAATCTTCGGTATCGACCTTCTTCTCGACTGTCTGTAGGAATGCAAGGCGTTCGTGGTCATCTAACCAACGAGAGTCAGTCAGCACATCTCGGCATGTCCCACAATCGATCCCCGGGATGCGAACCGGCGCATTGTGTCGCCGCCTTCAGCGCCAGGACGACGAGTTTTAGTTTGTTGATCTTGTCCGCGAACTTAAGGATGAAGACCTTGTAGAAGGCGAGGCGTTGAGGGGCGCTGCCGTCGTGGTCGAAGAATTGGACCAAGGAGTCAGTGAGCTGGTGCCAGAGCTTGCGCTCCCAGAAATTCTCGAAATCCAATACCAGCGCCTGGAGCTCCTCTGGCGCCCTGTCCCGCTGGTCGGCGAGGAAATCGGTGATGGATTCGGCGCTCATGGTGTCGAGGTGTCGAGATCCGGGTTTGTCGGTGTTGTTCAATGGAGCTCGGATTGCGCTGCGAGCGGGGGTCTGATAGTCGCAGTCGCAGTCAGTCGTGATCGGAGCTTGTCTCGGTAGTCAAGGGCTGGGCGAACGCGAAGGAGATCGATGCTTTGCAAATATAGGCAATGCAGCTTGATACTGTGTTGTATCGTCGTGAGCTGGTGTATGATGACCCGCCGTTCAAGCTGGAAGAGCTCACCAACGCGGCTGTCTGGTTGCCTGAATACCCACTAGTAAGGCCGTCGATCGCGGCAACATCGATTCAATCAATGCCATCCCAGCCCCACCACGGGGTCCCTTGCGAGAGCGCAATTCGTGCGTGCCGGCGCACGTGACCTGGAGCTGCCGACTCCATCCGTGCAGTGTACGTACGAGTCTCAACCGCTAGCCGGACAGTCTCGAGATCATTAGCAGGTTGCGAGATCATTCCTCGGGAGAGAGACTTCTGGTTCTCCTTAGTCCCTCAATCGCGACGATGATGGCTTCTCCTCTTGCTGCCGCGCGGTCGGTGCGCAGCATTGCCCGCAATGTCGGCGGGAAGCGCGCCCTCTCAGACATCACCATCACGCGAACAGGCAAACCCATCATCCGAGTTGAGGGCGGCCGGTAAGTCGAGCAACGCACCATTGATCCCCCCGGGTTCTGGCTAATCAGTCTCCTATCACAGTTCATCACTCGGAGGTACGATGGCAATGGGTTGAGCTCGGAGCTGGCGAATGCGGTGACTGACTCGGACAACAGGACACACGGCTACGGTCTTCGGCGCAACCGGTCAGCTGGGTCGATACATTGTGAACAGGCTCGGTAATTGTCACCCTAAGGAGAGTCTTGAGGGCGCGGTGACTGATGCTCCTTGTTAGCTCGTCAGGGTTGCACGGTGGTCATTCCCTACCGGGAGGAGATGATGAAGCGTCATCTGAAAGTCACCGGCGATCTAGGTCGCATTGTCTTCCTTGTATGTTTCCGTTACCAACTCGCCCGGCCGGGACTTTCCCTTAACGCAAGAATCAGGAATACGATCTCCGAAACACAGCCTCGATCGAAGCGAGCGTACGACACTCCGATGTGGTTTACAACCTGGTGGGTCGAGACTATCCTACCAAGTATGTCCCTCCTCAGATACCCAGGAGAAAGCGAGGGAGAGCGAAAGGAAGGGATGGACGATAGCCTTGGGTGCAGAGGTGCTGAATCGCAATACAGGAACTTTACCCTGGAGGATGTGCACGTCGAAGGCACCGAGAGAATCGCCGAAGCCGTCGCCAAGTACGATGTTGATCGATACATCCACGTCTCCTCGCACAGCGCCGACCCGAAGTCCTCCTCCGAATTCTACTCCACCAAGGTGATTCGCCCAAATCGCAAGGAATGGCCGCATTGCACGGTTTCTGACTTGCGTGATGATAGGGACGGGGTGAGATGGTGGCCAGAAGCATCTTCCCCGAGACGACGCTCGTGAGGCCAGCTCCGATGTTCGGATTCGAGGACAACCTGCTCCTGAAGCTTGCCTCCGTGCTCAACCTGTTCACTGCCAACAACATGCAGGAGAAGTTCTGGCCAGTCCACGTAAGTGGTGTGCCCCTCTTCGACATGATATTTCGCACCTTCTAATGAATGTTCGCAGTCCATCGATGTCGGCGCGGCCCTTGAGCAGATGCTGTACGACGACTCGACAGCCGGGCAGACCTTCGAGCTCTACGGGCCGAAGCAGTACAAGCTCGCTGAGATCGCCGAGCTCGTGGACAAGGAGATCTTCAAGAAGCGACGGCACATCAACGTGCCCAAGGCTATCCTGAAGCCGGTGGCCGGCCTGCTGAACCAGGCCTTGTGGTGGCACACCTTGTCCGCGGACGAGGTCGAGAGAGAATTTCTCGACCAGGTCATCGACCCCGAGGCCAAGACGCTCAAGGACCTTGGCATCGAGCCGGGTGACATCTCCAACTTCACATACCACTACCTGGTAAGTCTTCTTGTTCATAATGGCGCCGAGGATGCGACAATGATGGCTGACGTCCTCCGCAGCAAGGATACCGTAGCTCAAACTACTACGATCTCCCTCCGGCCACCGAGAAGGAGAAGAGAGAAGACAAGAAATACATCCACGTTCTGGATGAGCTGTGAGAGATGTTGAAGGAGGTGGAAGAGCTAGAATTTTAACAAAAACCCTGTATATGGCAAGCCTTAGATTCGAGTGGGCAATGCAATGACTGTGTCAAAACGCCTGATGAGGTTTCAAACGGACGGGATCGTCACGATTGTGCCATGCTCAGACCACCGGGGACTTGGGGGAAGTCGTGAAAATCAATATCCACTGTCCATGTGTAGTCATGGACGACCGTTGCGCCAAGCCATGCAATCCTAGTCTAAATATGTCATCCCCTGAACGCCTGTCCTGTATCCGAAAAGTTGCCCCCCTTTTCCCCCTCGTCTAAGGCCTTTGAACATTGATCAGGCTAGGGATCGGATGATGTAGAAAAGGAGGTATGCTTGCGCGCCGAGCACGTCCGAGATGCTTGCAACCTCGACCTTGTGATCATTGAACTTGAACCACTGATGACACCAGCTGATTAGGACACCAACCCTGAAAATAAACGATTAAAAGTGGGGGGCGGGGGGGATCTCACTTGATCACCGACACGGCAGTATGAGACGTAGTGGCCGGTCTCAATCTCGCCGACGTGGACCACTACGCTCAAGAGATCATATGTGCACGACCTCTCGAGCTCTAAGTTCTCGCGGCTGTCGCGGCTCCGGGCTCGATTGGTGTACGGAAGCATGTTGAGCTGCAGCGGGAAATGAACCACGTTATCGATTTTGGAGGCTGCTCGGTCATGCCGGCCCTGCTTGAATTCAAAACGCTACGTGGAGGTGTCAGTCAGGATGTCGAGAGTCTCATGAAGCAACCCATTGATGTTCTTGTTTACCTTGAGTTGGATCGACAGGACATTCGGCAGGCGCTTGATGCTGGTATATCTCTGGGCTTGCTGGGTCGAGGCACAGCTGTGACACCTATACTCGCACTTGTCTGATTTGACATACTCCTCGTCCAGGCACTCGTTGAGTGTCAAAGGTGGTGGCCTCTGTCCGGGTTTCTTGGCTCTTCGCTGAGCCAGTGTCTCCAGGCCGAGACTCAGATCCAGGAAGGACTGGACCGCGTGCGTTGAGCCCTTGCAATTCTGACACGTGGTAGTCGTCTGCATCTTGCCGTAGAATGTCTGATGGATGATGCAGTTGCAGCTGTGCTCGCTTCCGCTCTCGGGTTTCTTCCCATCGCCGTTGCGCTCGTGCAGGTCCTCGGCGAGGAACTGGAAGAACTCGTGGGCGTCTTGCTCCTTGGTCGTCACGAGGTTCTCGAACGCCTTCTTCTCGGATATCCAGAACCCGGAGAGAATGTTCGCCGCTGTGTAACCGTTCGTGTTTTCGATGGCGAAGAAGTCCTGGAACATGTCGTCCATGGCGCAGCTCAGGCAGTGGGAGACACTGCAATCGTTGCTTTGGTGCCCGTCGCTGAGATAGAAGTTCCGCAGCAGGGGGTTGTGCAGGAAGCTCTGCAGGACCACGTTCTGGTAGCAAGTCGCTCCGGCGTTGTAGATGCCGCGAAGGCCGTTGGCACGACACGAGGCGGTGGTGGTATTCGTCGATATCATTCGTGGGTCTTCTTTGACCGATTCGGCAAAGAGCTCGTCGTGTCTTCGCTTTCGGTTTGCTGGAGTGCAAAGCAGATCATTAGTCTCGTGCAGGACGGTGGAGAGATTGGCGCTTGCCCAGTCTCTCGCCTGGGCTGTCATCATCGGCTTGCATACTTGAAAACGAGCCAGTCCCAATCTTCCGGACGCGGAGCTCTTCCAGCGTAGGATCCCAGACCAAGTCGTCGCACATCTGACAGTAGAGGGAGCCGCTCCGAGAATCGACGTCTGCGCAATTGTCAGCATTCGAGAGAACAAGGGCAAGCCTGAGGGCACCGAGGCCCGGGGCCCAGACAGCGGACGATGCTATGACCGCGCGCGCGCGAGAGAGAGAGAGAGACACACAGAAGCGATGCTGTTTCTTAGTCCCGTGCTTCAATCGGTCATCCTCGGAAACGGTGGTCGGGCATTGTAGACAGAGATAGGTGGAAGTGAGGGAGGTCACGCTTTTGCCGTCCGAAGTCGTCGACGTCTGCGGGTGGATGGGGCTGGTGTCGAAGATTCCTCGGAGGATCATCTTGTAGTGGGATATGGACCGGTTCATGACCTCCTGCCCCTGAGACGAGAGGAGGATCTGAACGTGCTCTAGACATTGATGGGTCAGTCGTGATGTTCTATGCTTCAGACAGCGGCGAGAGTCGTCGTCCAAACTCCAAACTCCAAACTCCAAACTCCAGACTCACCACAGCCGAACAGCGGGCACCCCGGCGTCGGAGACTTGATCTTGACATTCTTGGGCGATGCCGGCGTCGTCGGACGGCCGGTCATGGTCGGGTGCGATTTTGGGAGAGTCGGTCGACGTCGAAGATGCTAACTTGAAGGATTGACTGATTGATTGATTGATTGATTGCGAGCTGCTTGTCGAAGTCGTGGGGTCAAAGTAGCCCAAGTTTCGAGAGAGAGAATGTTGATTCGCTCGATCGTGGGTCTGGCCAAGCGATCAATGCAAGATGTAGTAGAGATATTGATCGATCGGATACTACCTAGTAGTAGTAATAGTAGCAGTAGTAACAGTAGTAGTAGGTAGTTATCTTCAACGTGAATTCGAGGCACGGACGCGCTTGGAATGGGGAGCAATTCGATCTCGGGCGGCAGGACGATCAAATGCGACGAGCCTGTGTCTGGCGGGGAGGTGAGGTTGCGTTGACGAGACGAGCTTTCGAAAGTGGGCACTTGCGAGAAACGTCAAGACTTTGCCTGGTAAAGGTCCCTTGCAGCTTGGACCGGACCCGCGAACTTGAAGTCGACGTGCTTGGATGATGATGCGCTTCTTCTTGTCTCAAATCATTGATCAATTTGCATCAACAATCGGCGGCTCTAGTAGGTACTACTAAGTAGTAGGTAGTAGTAGGTAGTAGGTAGGTAGTAGTAGCGCATAAAACGGTCGGTTGGGGTTCTCATATTGGTGTACCCTTGGTCTACTCGTATAATATGTCAATTTCACACATTTTATGAGGTATCGAAGAGGTTCTGTTTCTTCACCCTGATCGCATCATGGGATCGAAATACTAAACCATCTATCGTACGAGTGCAGTAGGTCTTAAGGCTTCATGTCCAGATGATGGGTATCAAGCGTGTCGATGACTCGGACTGATCATGTCCTGAGTTTTGCATATTCAGATTCAAATCTCTCTACCCGGGCTTCTACTACAAGTCGTACAGCATCATTGTATGAGATAGAAGTGTTTGTCTATGGCAGGTAGTAGTAATGTCCTTGCTCAGCTCGGATAATTCACCATGAGCACTGCCTGGTGGTGGTAGAAGCGGGGGTTGACACTCCGCATCCTGTGCTGCTCCATGAAATCTGCATTTGTCGCAGAGCCGAGGTCTCAAGATCTCGACGGATGCAGCTAATTGAAGAACTGACTACCTACCTCGTGCATTGATACCTACATGTATTTGAAGTTGACGTGCTCGCTGCCAGTCAACTCCCCCTCTCGTCTACCATCCGGCCCGAGACACATCAATCAATCGCCTGGCTCCTCCGAGCTAAGATGACATTCACCATTGCTCGTTGTGACGTCGCCATCCGCTCCTCTCGCAGCTGACTTCAACGACCCCGCGGCGGGCGCTGCCTCATCAATCCAGTAGCACGTCGGGGCTCTGGCAGCAGCAGCAGCAGCAGCAGCAGCAGCATCTTCCGGCACTCCAAGCATCTAGATCGAGTACGAGTACGAGTACAAGTACGGGGACTGCTGGACTCATCATCCGCCATGGCCTCCAGCCTCCAGCCCCTCCCTCCCGTCGAGCGCCTCAGCCCGCGGTGCATCCGCATCCTCGGCGGGAACCCGGGCAAGTTCACGCTGCAGGGGACCAACACCTACCTGCTCGGCACGGGCAGGCATCGGATCCTCATCGACACCGCCGAGGGGCGCCCGGCCTGGATCGAGTCGCTCAGGGCCGTCCTCGAGCAGGAGGACGCAGTCATCGAGTCCGCCCTCATCTCCCACTGGCACCGAGACCATGTCGGCGGCATCGACGACCTCCTCGAGGCCTTCCCGGATACGAAGGTGTACAGGAACGACCCGGCTCCAACAGCGTCGAGCCAGAGGCCCCTCGGGGATGGCGATCGGTTCATGGTCGAGGGCGTCACGGTGACGGCCGTCCACACGCCCGGCCACACGGGGGACCACATGGTCTTCGTCCTGGCGGAGGAGGACGCCTTGTTCACGGCAGACAATGTTCTTGGTCACGGCACGGCCATCTTTGAGGATCTCGCAGCCTACATCAACAGCCTCCGGAAGATGCTGCCGCTATTCAAGGGGCGGGCGTATCCCGGGCACGGCCCGGTCGTGGAGAACGGGCCCGAGAGAATCGCCGAGTATATCAAGCACCGCCGTGAGCGTGAGGATCAGGTCCTGCAGGTGATGAGGGCGGGGAGGACACTCGAGGGGCGCGAGATGGCCGTCTGGACAGCCATGGACATTGTCAAGGTGGTCTACCGGGACGTTTCGCGGGACTTGTACCCAGCGGCATGCTACGGTGTCTCACAGATCTTGCAAAAGTCAAAGCAAGAGGGGAAAGTCAGTCAGTTGGAAGACGACCAGTGGGGGATGCCCTCAGATTACTCAAATCCGTGAGAAGACAAAAAGAGGTGCATCCCAGCTAAGGATATCTACTATATCTACTACCTATGCATGATCAAAAGCCGTCTTTGCGAAACCTCTACGCGTCCACGATCCACAGCCTTTGAGGATCCAGGCTTTTGATTGAATGACGACGGGACGTATACCAGTAAGCGACCGCTCTTCATTTGCTCGAGAGACTTGCAAGCTTGGGCAAGGCAACCTGGTGAAGATCTGCGAGACAGCAGCTGACCTTTGGCTATTGCCGATGAAGAGATTGGCCAGCAATCGGACAGGGTGAGGCAGCGAGACATTTGTTGCATGGGGACGCAGACAGTGAACCCCTGCCCTTGGGGCTCCGTGCGTCATGCGGCAAGCATCTGGTCCAACGACGGATCATGCAACAGGGGGTCGTGAAGTGCGCTACGGACTACCTGTACGGAGTACCGGTACGGAGAGAACCTGCACGGAGTGCGGAGTAGCTTGAGCAGCCTTGTGTTCTGATGTCCCGTGCCGAGTGTCATTGATGATTGAGCTTCTTCTTTCAAACGTCTGTTTTGATGGACGAGCCCTTCTTTCGAGGATGACAGATACCGGGGCCTGGAAGATCACTCAGCCATGCAGCTTCGGCAACAAGAGACTTTCATCATGCTCGCGATGTTCGGTAAGCGGTGTTTGATTCAAAAGGGTTCGCCGATGCTTGCCTGACCTCGTTCTGGGGACCCCATTTTCGCATTGAATAGACACGGAGTACTACCGTCTAGTACGTCTGCGGACAAAACGAGTACTCGCATCGAGCAGCTCCGTAGAGAGAGGGATCGGGCATCGCCCGGGCTTGGCATCTCGGCCCGGCTGACCTCGAGGCCACTCCATCATGGATGCAGAGGAGTCACGATGCCCACGGAAATATCGGAGGCAGAGCGCGATGACTCCGGCCGTGCGATTTCTCAGCCCATCGATGAATCGGCCTCTCAAATATCATATGCATGTGAGCACTTGCGCATGATTGATGATATGGATGTACTCGTATCAAGTCGTTCGTACGAATAGGACGTGTATCTTCCGTACGAGGCATGGACTGGCAGTTGTCGCAATCCGGACTTGTCAAGGAGAGCAAGACTCACAACTCTTGGTTCTCCAGCTTGCCCACGAGCGAGTGCTGACGCATCCATTACTCACAGCATCAACGAAGACGGTTCTCCGTATGTACGGGGAACCCAGATGTATGTTTCGTGCATCTCGGGCATCTGTCCACTGTGCGCCCGAACTATATTGGTCGCAGAAAGCCACTGGATCCTCTCGGCCTCTGTACTCCGGAGTACATGCATCAATGCATCGTCGCATGCAGCTGGCGGGCGACGGGAGGACGGACCGGTGATATCGGTATGCGACGTCAAAGGAGGACCCGTTGCTTTTTCTCAGCACGTGCAGAGAGTTTGTGTGGGCGCGTGTATGTGCATGTGGCGCTCGCGGCTTATTGAACTCCGTCCTCGTACACTAAGGAAGCAGAATCCATCCATTGTTTGAAAATGTCGGGTCCGTCAACGGGAGGATTGAAGTTGATTTCGTGAATGGAATCATATGCTCTCATGATGACCCATGGATCCTGGATTCGTACTCGTAGAAAAGATCCTGCCCTCCGCCCCCTACCAAGGTCGAAGTGCTCCACGATGGTTCGATACCACGGTCAATGATGTACTGTGACAGATACCGTGGAAGGCAAATGGCAGGACGAAACTTTTTTGAAGCCATCATCATTTTTTGGTCCGCCAGACCAGAAGTCGATGGCAGGGATCTCTCTACTCCCCCCCCCCCTCTCCTCACTTGCTCTGACCTCGCCTCTCGCCACCTGCCCCCACTCTCTCCGGTGCCTCTGATCGCCTCTCCCTCCCCCCCGCCCCACGTCACCTTCCCCTCCCACAGTGCGCTGAGCTGTCTGTACTCTCCC
>NQYQ01000002.1:419676-447321 GCA_003055925.1 Escovopsis sp. Ae720 | reverse complement strand
CCCCCCCCCCCCCCCCCCCCTTTTTTTTTTTTCCAGTCTTGATCTCTCCGCGCCCATCGGACCTTGTTGACGGAGACCTCCGTAATGAGCTTCGTATCCTCAGTCGATTTCACTTGAACCTGAAGAACCTGGATCAGTTCCCTCCGTGCTCCGTAGGTTCGTACCAACTGGTAACAGTAAAGGGTGCATTAGCTCTCATGGTCTTCCTCCTTCAACGGTGAGCAGATGGTCGGACGGAAACTCCGCCGATGATTCCATCCACCTCCGTACGGAGTCCTCGTGTGAGCATTCGAAGATTGACCGGCGCGAGTTCGGGATTGCGGAATGGGCGGAAGACCGTCGACCCGCAGCAGGACAGGACAGGGCCCCCCGGACCCGCACTTGCAACTCCGATCCATTCATCGACGATCCACGAAAAAGGCTGGGACTGCAGGTGTGGTCGGCGCCGGTGCTCGCCCCTCACCGCAGCGCTCACGCGTCCAGTATTCAAAGCAGCCTTACGGAGTATGGATACTCCATACTCTGTACTCCGTACGAGTACTTGTATGGACGCGCCGCATTGACCTCGGAAGCAAAGCACCAAGCCCATGGTTGAGGCCGCTTTTGGGGAGAGCGCAAGCGTACGAACGGAGTACGGAGCATGGAATACGCGTACCGTACATTCGCTTTTTGACACTCGTCACATCTCCCAGGTTCGGACCCAGCCAGCGGTTTCGCGGTGCCGTCACCGGTCCTCGGTGCTAGGTAATCCGTTCTCTAAGATTGGGTACAATCAGGTGGTGGTGGTTCGCGGAAGGATGGAAGACATGTTCCGTCGCGGCACTTGTTGTCTGCTGTATTGGTCAGCCCGGACTTTTTTATGATCTGACCATCGTCACACACCAACACATGGTGGTGCAGATGAACGCACGCTTTGACGGAGGTTATCTGTGCCACAACGAGCGGTGCCTTTGTTGGGAAGCTCGGCATGGACTGGCCCGGTTGGAAGCCCGAATTTGCTTGGCGATGAAGACGGCACATGTACGGAGTACTCGTACGAGTACTCGTACGGAGTCAAGCGGTCTCCGTTAGCCTGATGCATCTAGGAATGTACATATGAGTAAGAAGAGCCGGGAGTTTGAGGATTCAAGGGCCTAGGAGGGAAGAAAAAAAAAACTTGATGAGTCAAACCCCATCGTCCGCTCTTCGTCTCGCGGCGTTGCTTACAACCCCTGTCCTCGTACAAGTACTACCTAGTACTCGTACTCGTACTCGCAGAGCTTGATATCGAAGTCGATGTTTGTTGCGTTCTTCTTCCTCACGACCAAGCAGATTTGCCAACGGCCTGCCCCTAGGCTTCAGACAAGTGAGAACCCAAGATTTGGAGAACATTGGAAATGTGCAGATAAAGGTGTACTCCGTACTCCAGGCTAGTGTAGATCATTGCCAAGCCCTGATCCATGAAAATGACAACCCGAAATGACAACCCATTGCGGTCGGGCGTTTGAGCTACCTGCCATACTACAGGGTCCCTGTGCTCCGCACCAGTAATCGACAGAAAATGAGGCTGTCAGGAAGGATCTAGCCGTTGTGAGAATGTGCTACCATATCCACGTCATGAGTCAGGCCGATTCGAACTCTACTCCCAGAGTCACTTTGAGACAGAGACAGAAGAGAGACGTTGCCGAATCGAGCTGGGTCTGCAAGACCTCAAGTGCTGATGCTTGTCGAATCCAGTGGCTCGTCGTAGATATTTGATATGTTCGCAGGGCTCCCTGGATGGTCCGAACAATGTATCAAGGCAAAAAAAGGCTGGGCAGGATGGCGTTCATGGCCGGTCTTAGGGCAGAGCGTTGTCCATTCCTGAACGGCTCCTTCGCTCCTGAGGCTCCTTCATGGGAGCCAGCAGCCCGCGCCACGCGATCGGTGTCGACGCTCTTCGATTCGTTCCAAAGATCAATGCATGGGAGCGGGGGGGGCGAGAGACAGCGGCACGCCCGGGCTCTTGAGGTCGATGGGTGATGGAGGAGGCATGAAGGGAAGACGTCATGACCTCTTGAGATGAATGGAAGGGTTAAGGAATTTGATTCGGAAGGACCTACGGAGTACCTACTCCGTAGGGAGTAGTACTCCTTTGATCTCGAGGTCCGGGTCGGTCTTCAGTACGGATTCGCGCCTACGCACTGTATTCCGTGTCGGCATCATGACATTCAGGTTGATCCAAGTCTCGCGGTTTGCACGTTCCGATACCTACTACGGGGTATGGTATGGACTCATGATGTTCACATCTCAATGGACATGATACTCCCGGGTCAACCTCGTTCGAGTACAGGCTCGGAAGCACCGGATCCACGGAGTAGTAGTAGTAGTAGTACGGAGTACTCCGTACGAGTACGGATTACGACTCGGAGTGATCTACTCCGTATACTGAGTCCAGTGTACAGCACGTTTTGCCCGGTACCGGTACTCGTGAAGGCAGGATTTTGCAGCGGAAAGCGAGCCGTGATTGGATCCTCGCGGCATTTGAAATCACATCCCCGAAGCTGCAGGGTTCAAGGCACCTGGACGTTCAACTTCAGCCCAAGTCCATCGTCGGTATCGCGGAGACGCGGGTTTTGTCCAAACCCCGGCTTGATCCTCCGCCGCAGGGGCGGCAGAGATCAAGACTACCTGTACGAGTACGGAGTTCTCCGTACGAGTACTCTGTTCTACACCGAGACACTACTACCTACATATAAACCTCTGTACGAGCACGAGGTTCAAGTTGATGGCGTTTGGACGGACGCAGGCTGCTGCCTATGCGAGGAGGTCCACGGACTGCACGCCCTGTGAGGTATAGTAGTACCTACATACTGGGAGCATGAAGAGGTAGGAGTATGTACAGTGCGGAGGAGCTACCTACCACTGGGTCCTACCTCTTAGTAATGGTCACGATTTGCAGGAGCAGCAACTCACTTTAGCGTACGGAGTACTAGCAGCTTGCCGAACGTCCTCCGCAGTTCACCCGTCTTACAAATCCACACGGAGAACCTATCCGCACTCCGTGGGAAGGCACGGGAGCACGGATGAGACGTCGTGGTTTCCTCACCATCTCCTCACGTTCTGCGAGCCATCAGCCCACGCGCATCGTTCAATGTGCTTGCCAACCCGTCCTTGCCCGCCATCCCAGCCTCTCTTTGTCCTTGCCGATGGCACCCCGAGTGATCCATCCCATGCAAGAGGCCCCACCTCTTCGGCTCGATGTAGTAATCGTGGATGGGAAAAGGTGGGAGGGATGGAAGGGATCCGGAAGGGAAAGAGGAAACCGCAAAAAAAAAAAAATTATTCATCGCTGACACAAAACCACTTCGGGAATGTATCGCTTCCAATTGGTGCTCTTCCCGTGTTGTTCAAGTCTTTGCCTCGCGGTTTCCAACAGCCTCGCGGCATCGCCTGCGTTTTCTATAAGGCAGGCACAACCCACCACGGATTCCCATCGTGTTGACCTGTGTTTCCTCTCCCCTTTTCTCTCCCCCCCCTTCTCTCTCTCACTCTCTCTCTCTCTCTCTCTCTCTCACACACACACACACACCCTTTCTCTCCATCCTTCGCCATCCCTTGCCATCTTGCCCCTGTCTTCTTGGATCATGGGCATCGTGCCTTGAATGCCGCTTGGGAATCCTTATCATCATCTAAGCTCTGTGAAGCTTCACGTTCACCTATTCATTCCTTATACCATCAACAACTCAAGATATACCAAATAAGCTGCAGCGTCCGGCCTTTTGCCTACGTTTCTTGAAGCGCAATTGCTAGGTTGAGCTTCAGGGGTCCTGTAGTCCTCGCCATCTTACGCTCAATCGACTTTTGAGAAGCTCTGAGCGCGGTCCAGCGCATCCTTCATCATCTCGTCGCCTTGGGGGTTCTCTGAGCCTATTCGCTCACCTAAGGGGACCTCCTTTCTCGACTGCCTGATATCTCTTCCGAGTACTCTCCAAGTTCCTCGTCATCCAACGCCCCATGAGATCGATCGCAGTGGCAAGATCTTTTGCCAGCCGCCTCGTGCTTGGCCTGCTTCTTGCTTCGGTCGTCGTTGCCCACGGTGAATCTCATGACCACGATGGCCAGAGCCAAGTCGATCAGGATGACCCCGAGTATCCTCCTACCTATTTCTCGCATCCCGAGCATGCGGCCCTCATCTATGCTCATATCGCCTTCATGACCCTTGGATGGGTCTTTGCTCTTCCTGTCGGTATGTCAAATCATCCTCACACATGATCCATCTCAAGGCTCAGACGCATTTTCTAAAACTGTCTCGTCTCTCGCCTCAGCTGTCATGCTGTCCTTGGTCAGGTCCCGCTATACTTTGACCTCGCAATTGGCATTCCTGGCTTTGAACGCCGTGGGCCTGGTCATAGGGGTCATCTACAACTCCGAGACACCGGATCTGTATCCAAACAACGCTCACCATCGCATTGGCTGGGTGGCGTGTTATATCATCTCGGCCCAGGTCATCGTCAGCTTGCTACGACGCATTGCAGGCGCCGTCCACGGGGATGGTTTCTCTCAGGAAAGCCACTCATTCCTCCCAGTTTCGAGCGGCATGAGCCAAATTCACCACCATGGACTTTACTCCCATGAGAGCTGTCGCTCATCGAATGACAGTGGTCATGGATCCGAGCCAACTACGGAATCTCTACGCAGCACTTCTTTAACCATCATTGGGGATGCTGATGGATCATCGCTACCTGGCACGGAGAAGGAATACGATGATGAGCTCCCCGTTCCGTCCTCATGGCGAGACGTGTGCTCGAGATTTGCCGAAAGGGCCACCTCCTCCAGGATATGGAGGACCGTCGAAATCATCTACCAAACCGTCGACCGCATCATCCTTCCGCTTGGGTTCATCGCCTTTGCCACAGGAATCATCACGTATGGCCGATTTTTCGTAAGTGATCCTGCTTTGCCTTGATTTCTTTAACCATCTATCCTTGCCCCTTTTCTTTTTGGGAATTTTGACTGATTTGCGGATTCAGGAGGGTCGGGCTATCTTCAACGGCCTGGCTCATTGGATCAAGGGCGGCGTCTTCTTTTGGCTTGGACTCTTCAGTCTTGGCCGCTGGTCAGGCAGTTTTGGTGAAGTCGGATGGGCGTGGAATTTGCGGCCGAAGCCGAGACCCGGGGACCGCTGGGTTCCCTCGGCAGAATTCCTCGAGAGTGCTCTCATCTTCTTCTACGGATCAACGAACATCTTCCTGGAGCATTTGTCCAGTACAGATGGCACATGGTCACCAACAGACCTGGAGCACCTCTCCATCACGATACTCTTCCTTGGCGGCGGTCTGGTAAGTTGCAGCGCAATTGCATGATGAGGTGAAGATCTGATTGTGGGATCCGGGAAGCACCTTGTCGCTTTATCTTCATTGCAATTGATGGATAGGGGCTGACACGATTACGACAGTGTGGCATGCTGGTCGAGTCTACGAGGATCAGGGATCTCCTGAATACTACAGCAGTCGACTCGCATCTTGAGCCTTTCCATGAAGCTCGCGACGATGAAAGGCACGATGGTCCGTCCCCCCCGCAGACGTACGAGGTCTCCCTGAATCCTATTCCCGCCTTGGTGATTCTCCTTCTCGGCATCATGATGGGGGGTCATCATCAGCAAACCATGATTTCGACCATGGTCCACAAACAATGGGGTGATCTGTTGCTGGGTGCCTCGTGCGCGAGAGGCCTCACCTATCTCCTGATCTATCTAAAGCCCCCAAAATCTGTGCATCCATCACGACCTCCCACTGAGCTCTTGACCTCATTTGGCCTCATGGCTGGCGGCATCATTTTCATGGCCAGTGTGAGTCTCAAACACCCCGACCTTTCATTTGACGGACTTCAAGCTAAGAAAAGCCCAGAGCACAGATGTAATCCAAGGAATGATTCATTATGATCTGGACGCCATGTTGGTGTACACAGTGACTTTGGGTCTCGTCGGCTTTCTGATGGCCTGGACCTTAATCGCATTAGCAATCAAGGGATGGGCTCTCCGCAAAGAGCGCCACCTACTCTTCGACCGCTTTCATGGCCGAGCTTGAAAGATCATGCGGGATCGCTCCTCATGCGCCTCGAGCTCTGGACCCGCGGCACAATGCGCCAGAGTCCGACAACGCCACCGCGCAGTGAGCCACTCCAGACCCCTCTCTGTCTGGCGATGGGTGCGAAGGCATTTCAATTCCCCTATAAAGATCCCATCTATGATTGGGTTGCGTTTTTTTTTGTTTTTTTTTTGGTTTCAAGATACCCTTTTCACGCCCTCAATTGCCGGCTGAGCCGCTGGTTGCGGGGTTTTGGTTAGACATGAGGAAGATGAATATACAGACACGATCTCATAGGCGATTTTCTAGTGGATAAAATGTTGTCTCGTCCAATATCTTACCAATTCTCCTTCAAAAAAATGGAATTGTGCACATGGATGAGTTGATACGAGTACATGACTTTGATATGACACCCTTTGTGCCGCCGCCGGAACGCTTCTACGCCTCTCACACTCCAAGCAATTGCAGTTTGCAGAATCCGAATATGGACGAGAATGTGTCTTCCCGTATGCGATTTGCGAGGCCCGGGCCTCTTCAAGTTGATTGAGGTGATTGAATGAAGGCAGCCGATTCAACGCCGGTCAATTCGCCCCAGCTTTTATGGTCATGACCTCGAGCTCATGTGCTCAGACCGTCTTCCTCAGAGTCCTTCGCGGCCTTGATGAGCCTCTCCTGCTGCTCATCCGAGAACTGCCCCGCGCCCTGCTGCAAAGCGTGGACGAGGAAGGGCACCGAGTCCGTCTTAAAGTCGTCGGCGTTGCGGACCTTGTCCAGGTCCTCGGAGAGCTCTTGCGTGAGCTTCTGGAGGTAGAACGCAGTGAATTCTGCCTGGGTCGTCTTGGTCGGCTGAGACATTGAGGCGACTCTCACAGGTGTTCCGGTGGTGGTGGTGGTGGTGGTGGTGGTAGTGGTGGTGAGATTGAAAGGGCCTGTGGCAATTGATTGATCTCTGAAAATTCAACGAAGTGGTGGCAGGCGCAGCAGGAATGGAGTGTTGCGGCCGGCGTGTTATGGGGAGGACTTAAGGCTATGGGCGACTGAGAAGGGAGATAGATGGATCAATTGCAGATTGGATGCAAGACGCACCACATGTCCAGGCTTGACCACGGCGTTTCGATGTGGTTACGGCCTGGTTGATGCTGTACAGGTACAGGTTGATCAATCCAAATCCAATGTTCGTACCTGTAAGTAGTAGTAGAGGTGCGGTTACACTTAAAGCAGAAAAGCCCGTACCTCAGTTCCGAGTACGGAGTACGATTGAGGCGGCCCGAAAAATATTTTCCTTTCCGGATCGCACGGATCAAATGGACGGATCGCTGATCTCTTGGCATGTGATTGTTCAAACTCACTACGGAGTACAGTAAAATAGGTGCGGTAGCAGTCGAAAAGTCCAAGTACTGCGAATAGAATCATGGCCAAATCTACAATGCGAATCTCTGCTAAAGTTTGGCAAAAAATCTCGTCAAAGCATTGTGATTAGAATGTCGTTCCTTAATGATGCGTTGCCTCGCTCTTGTTGGAGAGCATGAGTGATCTATCCGTGCTCTTCAAAAAAAACCCTCCCCCGGCAGCGAGACAGGTAAACTTTGACGACCTCAATGCGTGGAGTCCTCGCACAGGGCTAATGAGATACATATTGGAATACCGCTGAAACCTCCTCTTCGCCAAACTCTTGCCTCAGTAAGAAGTCTTGTATGGGCTGAAGCCCGGAATTGACAAAGTGGTTCCATGTGCTCGTGTCGCCGTAAAGCATAGCGGGCGCTTTGATGAACTGCTTGCCATCTGGCTTGCATCTCTTGCATTTGAAGGTGTCATGTGTATCACTTGTCGTGTCGTGTCGGTATTGAAAGAGCTCTCGGAGACTGTCCAATGAAAAATGGCGTTCAACGTCCTCGGCTGAATCGACTACACACGATGACAGGCTCTGCTTGTGGGACTGGCGTTGGAATATCTTCTCCTCGATCGTACCGGTGGCAATGAAACGGTAGACGAAGCAGTCCTTCTTCTGACCGTCACGCCACACTCTCGCAAGGGCTTGTTGATCTGCCGCAGGGTTCCAGTCGGGGTCGAAGAGCACCAGTCGATTGGCTCCGATGAGATTGATACCACAACCGCCGGCTTTGCTGCTCAGCAGGAACACAAACTCGTTTCCGTCTGGGTCATTGAAGCGGTCAACGAGCTTCTGACGTTTGTTCACATTCATCGTGCCATCGAGTCGGAGACAGCCATAATCGCGCTCTCGGCATAAGCGCTCAAACAGATCCAGCGTTGACGTGTAATTACTGATGAGCACGATCTTGTCATTTGTGTCCTGCCGGATTCGACTCAGCATTCGATCAAGGACTTGCATTTTCCCCGAATACCGTGGTTTGATATCGCGATCTCTGCCACGAGACTCCTTTGGGACATAATCCTCCGGAAAGCATTGCTCAGATCCAGGCAAATCCACTGCAAGATTCAACAGATCCGGATGATTGCAAAGTTTCTTGAGGATATTGATTGCTTTGAGAGGTTGACTTCCTTTTCCGCGAAGGAGTGCCTTGATATCTGGACTGGTGATGAAGTAGTTGTAAAGGCTCAACTGAAAAGGCGCGAGGTTGCAGAAAACGACATGCTCGTATTTGACGGGAAGGTATTTGGAAAGAATGTCGTTCGTCCGTCGGATAAGGAACTTGTTGACGATGCCGAGGAGCTCGGTCGTGCACTCATCCCCGCGTTTGCGATCCATCTCCGAGGCGTCCGCATCTCGTCCCCGCAAGATTGGTATCTCGAATCGCTTGCGAAACTCGAGTCGAGAGCCAAGTAAGTCAGGATTGGCGAAACTCGTGAGAGAAAAATACTCGGTCAAATCATTCTGAATTGGTGTCCCCGTAAGGATCACCCGTCTCGACACATTGAGATTGTTGAGCGCATTGAAAGTATTGCTATCGCCGTTCTTCAGACGATGTCCTTCATCGCAGAAGAGAAGCCCAATCTTCGTGTTCTTGAGCTCCTCGACGTTGAGACGCAGTGTCTCGTAAGAAACGATGATGACAGGTCGCGTGATCGATCTGCCGGAAGCGATGGCCCATTGTCGAAGTTGACGAGTTAGCTCCTCCTTCGTTCCTTTACCGTCAATTGCGAACGGCGTGATGGCATTCGGTCCAAGCCATTTGGTCAACTCATTGGCCCAATTCTTCACCAGACTCGCCGGGCAAACCACGATAGCCTTTTGCACGGTCGATTTCCCTGGCTCAGGAGATTGTTTGAGTAGTGTCCACATGAGCGTGATGCACTGAAGGGTCTTGCCCAAGCCCATCTCGTCGGCCATGATGCAGCCATTGGCTTTCTCATCAATGAGTCCGGTGACACACCTGTACATGAACTTGACGCCCTCCACTTGGTGGGGACGGAGTCGTTGAGCGAGCTTCGGATCTATGACCACGGGAACTTTTGGAAGAGCCTTGTCAACTTGCTTTTTGATTCCCAGTATCTCCGCTAGGCTTTTATGGACGAGGGGCGCATCCAATTGCCTTGATGCCTGTTCGCTCGTTTCCACCTTGCTAGTAGGCAAGGGTTCTGTAGACTGTTTCTCCAATGTTGGGTCATAGAGCACAATAGCGAATTCACCGCTGGGGTCGTGAAGCGGTTTGGCCACGAAGACTGCGCCTTGTCGGAGACCAAGAGTGGGAGGAGGCCTCCTGGGGTTGTACGAGGCGCTTTCTTTATCTTTGAGGGGAACGCTGAAGGCTTGGCGAAAGATGGCATGCTTGTCCTTGACCTGGAAGACAGGAAATCGATTGGCATCCCTCGTCTCCAGAGCAAGCCGGTCCTCATTCGTGTACGGCTTGCCGTCCTCGGTTTCTGCATCAGCTCCTTTATAGTCGACTTTCCTTCGCTTCCGCGCCGGGCGATCTGTCGCCGGACCTCTCACTGCTGGAGAGGGACATTTGAAGGGTTTCGCAAGAACCAAACTGCATTGAGGCGCCTTGATCTTGCCAGCACCGGGCTTCTTCGCTGGGGTGGACCTGAGACTTATGAGATGTGGAAGCAGGGTCTCCTCGAGCGGAATCACTTACATTGAGTCCATTGATTCATGCGAATAGGACAAACAACCAGTCGGATGATCAAATTCTCGAAGCCCTGTCCGAGTGGCTTACCCAAGACTTATCATTGCCTTCACTGTTCTTTTGTGTATGTCGTCCGAGGTGGTGGAGGAGGAGGTCGCGTTTCGACGCGAACCGGATTACGCGAAAACACGTGATGCCCGATACCACCTTCCCCATCCACCTCGAGGGATCCGATGCTCGACGACTCCGACGCACCCGCACCGCACTTCATCCAGTAACACAGCATCAATTGATGTTTCTTCTCCGAGCCCATCAATGCATACCTAGCACAGTATGTACTGCGAGAACTCGTGCTCCGTACAGATACTCTTGGAGCTCTCAATTCGATAATGCCACAATACTCAGATCTCTCAGTTGTCCAAGTCAGTATAGTTCAAGACAAACCAAAACCCCGTGCCGCGGAACCCATCTCGGAGGACCCTTACTCACAATTGACACAGCAATCACTCAATCCCAACAGAATGCAGGAGCTGTCAAGATCTTGAAGGTGCACCATCTCGAAGGATGTCGACTGAATTCTGGGCTGGATACGTCAGCGGGGTTGTCGGCATTCTTATAGGCAACCCCCTGGACATCGTCAAAATGCGATATCAAACACAGAGCGCATCCCATCCTGGGGATGGACTGAGGAAAACTTCACTCATGCTCAAGGGCACAGCAGCACCTATCATAGGTTATGGCGCGATGAATGCGCTGCTCTTCGCTTCCTATCATCAATCCGAAGCGGTATTGAAGTCTCGTCTACCGACTCATGACAGCCTGGCCGTTCCTTGGCTTGCTGGATTCGCCGCGGGCTTGGCCATATGGATTGTCAGTACTCCGACTGAGCTTATCAAATGTCGTGCCCAATTATCAGCACCGCCAGTCTCAAGTCTTGTGATTACCCAACAGATACTGAGAGCGAGTGGCATCAGGGGCCTTTATCGCGGCGGATTGGTGACGGCTTTGAGAGACAGCATCGGTTATGGCTTCTATTTCTGGTCCTATGAATGGGCCATGCAAGCCCTGCCAGCGGGCTTCCTCGCAGGTAAGGGAGAAAGCAGTGCTATGCTACAACAAGATGCTCCCCGAATTCTCGTCTGCGGTGGCTTTGCAGGCATCGCAACTTGGGCGAGCGTTTTCCCCCTGGATGTCATCAAGTCGCGTCTTCAAGGACAGCTACCAGTTCCGCAACGAACAGTGTGTGGAGAGACATCCTCAAGCCGCGGCAGGGCTGAGCCTCGGCGATACAGTGCTTGGCAGATCACGAAGGACCTCTATTCACAAGACGGTTTGCGCCCATTCTTCCGCGGACTGACGGTTTGCAGCGCAAGAGCCTTCATCGTCAATGCAGCCCAGTGGATGGTATACGAAGTCATGATGAAGAAACTCCAAGGCGATCGCGGACAAAGAACCGTATCCCGGGAAGTCACACTCCCAGAGTGATTCATAGCGAGTCAAAGCCATGACAATTGCGCCACTCTTCATTCACAACCTCGAGGGACGCAAGGTGCTCAGCAACATCGTCTCTGACTGTCTGATGCCTAGAGTTCCTATTTGCTCCATAGAAGGCTCTTATGACCATTACTGCGAGATGCAATCCGACGTGCCTTGACACCAAGAATCGTCTCTCCGTCTGATAATTCAGTGTAATAGACTATCGGCTGCTTTAAAGAGAAGCATTGTCTTCGTGTCTAGAATTATTTTCCATTTCACTTTTGACGACATAACGTTCCAGAGCAGATAAGCAAATAAGCAAACCAGTGCTATCCCATTTCCGATAGCAAAGCTGATAGATGATTATACACTCTGAGTTTGGTCAGACTTCCTCCACCCCTTCAGACCGGCAGCTTCCTCCCATTGCTCAGTATCCTCATCAAAGCGCTGAAGCCAGCCTCCAACCGCATGCGCAGCTTGGATTGTGGCAACATCGTCAGTGCCGCCATGGGTAAACCCAACGCCGAGGCCTTCTGTATCACTTTCTTCCAGCATTTCTTGATCTCGTTCCTTACGCTTCTTGCCTCGTTCTTCCAGCCACGCCTCTCTTCCGGCAAGATACTTGATGCTATGTCCAAGGCAGGCACTTGCTGGAGAGAGACCTTTGGTCGAGCGATCCAGTGGCGCAGCAGTAAAGAAGAGAACCTTCCCGGTAGCATCATGCTGAAACCCCTGACGAACCTCAGCTGGGAGAGCATCGTTGGCTGATTCAGGGAGTGTATATATCTCTGGAGGTCGTGGTGGGTTATAGATGTTAGCATGATGCTGAGAAGCGCCTGGCGGCGTTGCAACACTGGGCGGCCGGGAGGCCGGAGCAAGATGAGCCTGGCTGTAGTTCGATGCTCGGGAATTGGCCATGGGCGGGTGATGCATTTGCATGACTGGTGACTGAGCATAATTGGCCACATAACCTTGGGAGTAGCTAGGCTGTTGATGAATATGTTGATACTGCATCGGTCGGATTGGAACTTGGGGTTGGACTGATTGCTGGGGAGGGTGCGGGATGGGGACTGGAGTCTGGTGGATTGTTGGCCCGCCAGGTAGTGGATTCAGTTGCTGATATGGCGTCATGTGAGGGTGAGGGTGAGGGTGAGGGTGACCCGGAGACGGTGCTGCAGCAGTGGCTGAGAAAGATCCCCGGGTGCTTCTCGCGGATACGTCAGTCATGCTATCTCTCGCAGCTATCAGTGCTGGGGCACGATGCGCCGACTCAGGGGGCACCCCCGGGGCTATGGAGACTGGAGGAAGGGGCGGTGTGATAGCAGGAGGTGGTGATTCCTGTAGTGAGGATAAAGTGTCAGTGAGTGGAAGCAAATGAGAAGCTGCAAAAGCAATCGACGTTGACCTCGTATCGTAGCAAGATATTGGGATACAAATAGGGCCATCATATCATTATATGGACAAGAGGGGAAAAACTCACGTTGGGTTCAGGTGGCCGACGATGGACAGCCCCGACAATGGGCGGTGCATTAGGGCTACCCCAGGTTGGCTTCGGCAGCTGGTCCATTTCTTTGGCATCCTCTCGCAAGAGGTGTTTGATAGGACTGGGTATCTTTCTCATTCGACGTGGTACATCGAAGAGGTCCATCTCATAATCCCTTTCCCGAACTTCGTCGGGGACGCAACTGGCCCAGGTCTTGATCTTGTTGAACTGGAACCTATCCTCATTGTACCGCGACTCGCACACATAAATGTCCTTGTTTAAGGGGAGGCCCCTGGGTCGACCTTTGTTGAAACGTGTGACAAACATCACAAAGCATCGATCGATCACCTCGTCAATGTGATGGTCGCGATATCGGCCCGTCTTCACAACTTCGTGCTCGAAAAAATGCTTCTCGTACCGGTGGACAGTCTGCTCTGGTCGGTAGTACCAGCACACATTTATCCATCTTTGTCCAGCGCGATCCTGCCACATTCTGAATATTTGGGCAACAATCGGCTTTGCGAGATCGTTCGGGTTGCGGATATGCACCCAATCACCTACCGGCTAATGTCAATATGGTTTTGTTTTGTTTTCAACGGAGCCGGCAGATGGAGGAATGGTACAGAACGGCGATGTACTCACCTACTCTCCAGATGTCCCCAGCAGAGGATATTTCGGCCAACGCAAGCTTCCCATCCTCGTCTCGGAAGTCATCGTCAGGTTTGGCTTTTTCCTGCTCAGCCAGACTCAGAGCCTCCTGTCGCAGATCCGCGGCAGCCCTGTGGACCTCGCTATCATCTTCATTGTATACTTGAGCATTATCAAACATCAACACTACGTCTGACATCATTTGATCAACGCTCTTGTATTTCTTCCTCTTCGCTTTCTTCTTGATGTGATCCAGCGCAATGGGATTGGATATCGAAGTGAAATAGTCAGGTGCTGAGGCCCGGTCCGGTAGCTTCTCGAAGAGCCGGATTAGGGGATTGCCGTCATTATCTCTTGGTCCCTTCAATCCTCTGATGATGGACGTGATCCTTGCTTCTAATGGCGTCGAAATCATGGGTGGGCGTCCTCTTCTTTGGTGCGGGTCTTCATCATTGTCATCACCGTAAGCTCGGCGATCAGATGATCTTCGATATTTCCTCTGACGGCCATCTACCTCTTCTCCAAGTCCGTCGTCGTTGTCGTCGTCGTCGTCTTCGTCATCGTCGTTATCATCTTGTTCTTCGTCTTCGTCTTCGTCTTCGTATCCATTGTTTTCATCCTCATTATCTGACGCTCTTGAAGGCGATTCTTCCGCGGGCGGTAGCTCTCCAAGGTCAGGAAGCTTTGCATCCTGTGTGCTTATGTCCCCCTTCGCAACGAGCTTCTCGAGCTCTACACTGAAAATCTCGCGAAGACGCTCAGCCGCGCGGAAGATTGGCGCGGAGGGACGATTGTACACCTGAGCATTGTGACAAATTTGAGCCACGTCTCGGACGAATTCAGTGAATGTCGTATACTGTTTCTTTTGTATTTTACTCTGTATTTTTGTTAGCCAGAGAACACATCTAAGCTATTATTAGGTGTCTTTACCCTGATTGTACTAAAGGCAATGGGCTCCAAGATGATGTCAAAGTAATCAGGGAGGATTCGACGATTTGGAATACGCTGAAAACCCGCTGCAAGCTCCTCGCCGCTGAGAGTTTTTAGTCCAAGTCCGATACAAGATGGCAAGAAGGGGTTCGTACTCCTCTTCCACACTGCAAAGATATCTCGAGAGGTTGTGTATTAATTCGAATACATCAGAGCCTTTCCCACCAATTGTTTCCTGATCGACAGGCGACGCATCCTGAGCAGGATTGTCAGGCATGTCTACATCCTGGTCGTTGGTCATCTTCTGGTCTCTAAGAAGGACACTTCATAGGGTTGGCAATTGACGACTTCCATTCGATAATGAACGGTCTGTTACGGGTACGACGCTGTTAAACAAAAAGCCTCTGCATAATTATTCTTCAGACAAGTTCGCAACTCGCGTGCTCTGATTTCTAAACGCGATTCTAAACCTTAGGCAGCAAATCGCATCGCGCGTCATCGTTCCTGCTACTCATAGGCTTGTCCTAGCTAAGCTACCTACCACGGCTAAGTATACAACACTTATAGTAAGAGATAAAAGACTAATCTTAGAATCAACTCTAGAATATACTTTAATTAATTAGCTTAATAGCTTGTTATTATTAGTCATACTAATAGTATAGTAGTGAATTGCTATTAGAATAGTAATGGTCTAAGCGCCCTAAGAGCCGCGGTATACCTAGCAAAATCAGCCTAACTAAACTATAGGCCGAGGTTAAGCCGGGGTTTACCTAAGGCTGACCCAAGCTACTATACTTTTAGAAAATGATTAGCCAGTGCCTAAGTTATATTTATCTAGTACCCTAGGGTATATTAAGATATAACGCAATAGACGTAAATAAGGAAGTGTAAAGACTAGATTAAAGACAGGTAATAGAGAGCTATTAAGATATATAAATATATAGATAGGTATATAGTATACTATATGATAATTATTAGCCTCTTTCCTAAAGTTAAGCTAGCTTAGACTTATATAAGGTATATACCTTTTAGTAAATTATATATAAAGTCTTATAATTCTTTTATATATATTTTCTTTTTTTTATATATTTCCTTTTTATTACCCTTTATAATAGCTTATAATAATATTATAAGGGGCACTCTTACTACTGAATTTAAAGTAATACTTTTTCCTTAAAGCTTAGGCTAAGATTATAAAATTATAAAGTTAGATTAAAGATAACCTAGAATAAAAGGCAACTAAGTAGCATTAAGTACTAATTATCAAATAATAGTAATATATCTTTTTAAGCCTTTATAATAGCTTTAATTAATTATATAAGAAAATCTTATATTTATATTAATTATATTAAAGGCCCTAATATCTTTACTATATATTTCTTATAGTAGAACCTTTTAAGGTAAAAACTACTATACTTTATATATTACTTTTTTACTAACCTAAGATTATATTAATACTTATATTAAACCTAGCTTTCTTTCTTTATTTAAGTAGCTTTATAAGGCTTACTTACTTATTTTAGTTCTAAAGGGTAAGCTTATAATCTTTTCTTTTATTTATTAGTTAGTAACTGGCCTTAGCTTAGCCTTATACCTTTTTTATATTATTAAGTATTATAAAATAAATTATAATTTTAGTTAATTATAATTAGCTATTCATTTTATACCTTTAGTAATATATTATTCTACTTAGTATTATTATAGCGCTATATAGTCCTTTATTAACCTTAAAAAGGGGTTAAAGTTAGGCTATTAGGTCTAATATTATAGGCTATTTATAGCTAAGACTATATATATTCTTTAGCTTTTTAATTACTTAACTTCTTTTTAGGCTATTTAGGCTTATAATTTTACTATTTATAATTACTTTAGCTATAAGCTAGCTATAAATTAAATTATTATAAACTTATATAAATAATAAAGGTATTATTTTTATATTTTAGCCTATACCTATACTATTATAAAGTATATTTAAAATTAAGCTAAATATAATTTTATAATAAAGGTAATATATAAGCTTAAATCTAGTCTTTATAATTATAAAGTAAAATATCTTTTTCTTTAAATAAGTATTAGTATTATATTAGCTATATAGTTTTTATATTATATAATACTTAGTAATATACCTTATCTTATAGATATATAGCCTTAAAATAAGACTTAATTATATATACTTAAAAGTTTAAAATTAGGCTTTAGTTATAAAGGCTATAAGCTTCTTTTATACTTTTAATCTTTAAAATAAAGGATATATACTTAGTATTTTTATATTAAAGCTACCTTAAAATAGCCTATATAAAAAGAATATTATTCTTTTTAATTATTATTTTAATAATCTACTTTTTAATATTAAAGTTTTATATATTAATTTTTTTAATAATAATTTATTTTATCTTTTAATATATATTTATATTAGATTTAAATACCTTTTTTACTTACTTTACCTTTATAAAAAACCTTTTTATATTTCCTTTAAATATAATAATAATATCTTTACTTTATAATTACTTTATAATTATTATAATATTAGCTTTATTAATTATATAATTAATAGCCTTTTTAATATTAATAAAAGACTTATTTTTATATACTTTAAATATAAATAATCTTTTAATTAATACCTTTTTTTAAGGTATATTAAGACTTATTTTTTAATAGCCTTAATTAATTCTTAAAGTAGGCTTATAATAATTATAGCTTATAATTTTATAGGCTTAAAGCCTTTTTTTATATTTATTTAATTATATATTTAATTATACTTTTAATAAATATATTAATAATAGTTTAAGCTTAAAATATTACTTTATTAATAAAATTATATAATATTTAATATATTTATATAAATATATTTTTTAAAACTAATCTATATATATAATTAAATATTTCCTTTTTATATTTATTAAACTTTTATATATATTACTTTTTTAACTTAGCTTTAAGGTAGCTTTATAATAGCTTATATTATTATTATTAATATTATTATATAGAACTTTTATTTATAATTTTTAAATTTAATTAGAAGCTTTTTAGCTTATTTATTTATATTAATAAGTTAATAATATTTAAATTTATACTATAATACTAATAAAAATCTATCTTTAGGTTAATTTAACCCTATAAATTTTAATTTTAGGGTGACTTTTTATATTTATTTATTATATAGGTATAAGGGAGTACTTTTTTATTTTCTTAATTATTTTATTATATTTATATTTAATATTTATTAATAATATAATTATATTATAATTATAAGCTTATATAATTTAATATTATAAGGGGTACCTTTATTATTAAATTTAGAGTAATAGGCTATACCTTAAGGCTAAGGCTAAGATTATAGGATCTAAGGTTTAAATAAGAATAACCTAGGTTTAAGAAATAATTAAGTAGCCTTAGGTATTAACTATTAAATAATAATAATTAGCTTTTTTAAGCCTTTATAATAGCTTTAATTAATATATAATTAAACCTTATATATTATATTAATACTCATTTATATTATAATTATTTAATAATTATAAGTTTAAATAAATTAGTTTAACTAATAACTAATTATATTAAAAGCTTTTACTAAAATTAAAGCTATTTTTAATAGATTTACTTTTAAAATCTTTATTATAAAATTCTTATAATAATAAAATAATTTTATTAATAATTTATTTATTATTAAACCTATTTTTAAATATACCTAAGTGTCAGGGGTTAAGGTGGCCGGAACGGCCGGATCGGCCGGAACGGCCAGATTAAGGTTAGGATTAGGATAAAAGCTATATATAGCCTAGCCTATTAGGGAGGGCTAAGGGATTAATTTTATTATTTATAATACTTATATTTAAATTAGCTATAAAATCTTTATATATTACTTTTATTATAGCTTTAAGATCTCTTTATAATACCTTTAACCTTATACTTTCTATTAACCTTTACTTAGCCTATAAAACCCTAATATATTAATCTCTTTCTTTAATCTTTTACTAATATTAAGTTAGGCTAACTATTAATTATAAGGAGTATATACTATTAAGGCATTTTTTAACTTACTATAAATTTATAGTAATCTTATAATAACCTTATAGCCTTTTTATAGTCTCCTTATAGTTATCTTATAACCTTAATATCTAATTAACTATATTATCTTAAGGGCTTTATCTTTTATAGCCTTTTTATAGTCTTTTTATAGTTTCCTTATAGTTATCTTATAACCTTAATATCTAATTAACTATATTATCTTAAGGGCTTTATCTCTTATACCCTTTTTATAGTATTTTTATAGCTATCTTATAATTATTTTATAACCTTTTTAATTATAATATCTAATTAACTATATTATCTTAAGGGCTTTATCTTTTATAGCCTTTTTATAGCTATCTTATAATTATTTTATAACTATACTATCTTATATAGAAGATAAAAAGAAAAGAAACTAAGAAATAACTTCCTAGGGATATTATAACCTTTTATTCTTACTTTTACTATAACCTTATAGCTAGCTTATAGGCTTAATTAATCTATTCTATTAACCCTACCTTTAAATTAACTTTTATTAATATTACTAACTATATTTTATATATATTATATATATTAACTTATAGGTTCTTTATAGGTTCCTTATTACTATTATTGCTTAAAGCTTAAGAAGTAAAGATAATAAAGTTAAGGGTATTATAGATATATATTACTATAGAAGTTAGATTATATAACTAAAGGTATAAAAGGGTAAGGAGGGGACCTTATTTGCTTTATTATAGGATATTTATAGTAGGTATATATAGGTTATACCTATTATTACTCTCTACCTATAGGCTAGGCTATCTTAGAAAAGAAGTCTACCTTTAGTAAAGATTCTATAGCTAAGCTATATAAAATGCTAAAGGAAAATACTATAATATTACTAGTATATTACTATAAAATAAAAGGGGTCTTTCCTATATAAAAAGCAATATTATAAATAGTAAAGCTTTATATAAGCTTTATATAAGCTATAAGCTATATAGGAAGCTATAAGCTATATAAGGTATAAGCTATAAGCTATATATAAGCTATAAGCTATATATAAGCTATATATAAGCTTTATAAGAGAATAAGAAGATATATTTAGCCGCTACTATTATAAATAGGTAAGCTAAAGAGCCTTTTAAAAAGACTATATTACTACTGCTATATATAAGGGCATTATAATATCCTAGTAATGCTATTATAAGCTAAGGATAAATTTAATATAAACTATATTACTATTACTATTATAGATAAGATAAAAGAGCTTATAAGGGCATTATAATATTCTAGTAATACTATTATAAGCTAAGAATAAATTTAATATAAACTATATTACTACTACTATTATAAATAAAATAAAAGAGCCTATAAAGGTATTATAATATTCTAATAATATTATTATAAGCTAAGAATAAATTTAATATAAACTAGGTTACTACTACTATTATAAATAAAGAGCCTATAAAGGTAAAATTTTTCTCTTTTCTATAATTTCTTATAACCTTATAGGCCCTTTATAGCTTCCTTATAAGCTTAAAAGCTACTTTAAGCCCTTTTAATTACTTAAAGCTATATATATTATTTTAAAGTTAAAGAGAAGCTAAAGGGAAGTTAAAGAGAAGCTAAAGGGAAGTTAAAGAGAAGCTAAAGGGAAGTTAAAGAGAAGCTAAAAGAAGGAAACTATAGACCTATACTAAGAGATTTATAAGTTCCTAATAAGATCCTTTTAAGCCTTATTTAAAGCCTCTTCCTAGAAAAGGGGGGAAGGGGGGCCTATAGTTAGCCTTAGGTTAGGGCTATAAAAGAGGGGGCTTTATATAGCCCTAGGATATAGCTATTATAAGGGGGTTACTCTATTAAAGGTTAAGGTAGCTAGAATAGCTAGATTAGTTAGAATAGCTAGATTAAGGTTAGGATTAGGATAAAAGCTATATATAGCCTAGCCTATTAGGGAGGGCTAAGGGATTAATTTTATTATCTATAATACCTATATTTAAATTAGCTATAAGATCTCTGCATATTACTTTCGCTATAGCTTTAAGATATCTTTATAATACCTTTAACCTCGCACTTCCTACTAACCTTTACTTAGCCCGCAAAACCCTAACACTAAGTCTAAATAGTTAATAATAAAATAATTTAAATAAAAGTATTTAAAAATATTATATTAAATTACTAGATTTAGCTTAAAGTTAACTCTAAGTAAGCCTATAAAAATATTAACTTTTATAAAGAATCTAAGCTTTTAAGTATTAATAGTATTTATAAAACTTTTATTAAATAAGCCTTTTTTATTAAGGAAAATTATTATTATATTTATTAAAACTTTATTTATTTAGCTTTAATTATAATTTAAAAGCTAAATTAAAATTAAATCTTTTAATAATTAAAGTTTACTTTACTTAAAGATAATATATATTTTATATAAAAAAACTTAAAAAAGCTTAATATATTTAAAAATATAAAATTAAATAATTTAAATAATAAATATAAATATTTATTATAATATTATATGAAAAATAAAAAGTTAAAGTTTAACTTTTATTATTTATTAAATTATAAATTAATTTATAAATTAATTTATATTTAGCTATTATATTTATATAATAATAGCTTAAGTAAAATATAAGAAAGCTTTAAAAAAGGCTATAAAATCTAAAATTAAGGTTAAGTTTTAGATTAAAAATATAAAAATACTTATAATAAAATATTAAACTTTAAATTACTTACCTTTAATAATAAATTAATGATTAAGTAATAAGAAAATAATCTAGGAAGGTTATAAGATATAACAAACTGTAACACTGCACGCTAGACAGGTGCGTGGTTACGTGGAGCTGAGTCATCCAGCCTGGGTATATACTTACTTTTACTTTTTAAATTAAAAATTAATTACCCTTAACCTATATTTAGTCTATAATCCTAAATCTAAAGAACTTAATATTATATATACTTTTATTATTATAACTTATTATAAAGCTATAATTCCCTTTATTAACTTCTATTTTATTTATATTATTATTTATATTATACTTACTATACGTTTCTAATATTATAAGTAAGTAATTTAAATCTAATAAAACTAAATCTTATATTATTTTTAATTTTTATTTACTATATTAGCTAGTATAGGTATATCTTATATTTAAAGATTTCTATTATATAATATAATATAAATAGGTTATTAATATAAATTAATAATTCTATATATTTTAGGTTTAAGCTAAAAGAAAATAGAGCTTTTAATTAAGGATAACCTTATAAATCTTATATAATAATAATAAAAGTAATAATAAAAAGGTAAATAACCTAGGCCTAATATTTTAGCTAAAGCTAAGCTAAAGATAAAAGAAATTTAAAAATTTAAAAAATATAAAAATTAATTATTATATTTAAGCTAGTTTTAAAGAATTTTTCTTTTATTTAAGTTTAAAAGATTATCTCTATTTTAATTAATAAAATAATATTATAAGCTTAAGCTATAATTAAAATATTTCTTTAAAAGATTTTCTAATAAAATATTAAGGAAATATATATATAAAGCTAAAGGTAAAGAGCTAAATAGTAATTATTATAAAATTAATATAAGGCTTTATAATAAAAATAGTTAAGTAAATACTCTTTTAGCCTAAAAGAAATATTTTAATTAACGGTTTAATTTTTATAAAAGAGTTTTAATGATAATTTCTTATTAAGATTAAAAAAGCTATTAACTAAGCCTTTAGGGCTAAAGTTAGATTTATTATAATTAAATAATAGCTATAAAGTAAAAATATTATTAGTATATTAAAAAATATTATAAAGAGGATAATAGCTAATAAAAAATAAATTAAGGCTATATTTAAACCTAAAGTAATAATATATTAAAAGGTATAATAGATTATTATTAAGAGTATTAATATTTAGGATATTTTAAGTAAAAGAAAGTAATTATTAAGGCTATAGTTAAAAAAAATATTTAATTAATCTAAGTAGCTAATTAATAGCCTTAATATAAAGAAATTAAAAGAATAACCTTTATTTTTAATATTAAAGGGATTAGAAAAGCTAACTAACTTTATAAAAAAGGCTTAATATTTAATTTATAAGTTTATACTATTAAGCCTTATTATAAGCTAATTTAATTTTATTAATACTTTAAGTATTATAAAATAAGCTATATTACTAAATAATATATAGCTTAAAAGCTATATAGCTAATATTAAGCTAAAATATATTTAAATAAAAAAATTAAAAGTACTTAATAATTATAAAGTAAGGTATTAGGCTATAATATTACTTTTATAAAGATATATATTTAGCTTAATTTTACTTCTATTTTATTATATAAAAGGAATAAAATTAAATATAAAAAGAATATCTTTTTATATTATAATATTTTATTATAATATAAATAAATATAATAATAATAATTCTTATTTTATAGTTAAAAGCTAGCCTAATATAAGCTTAACTAGTTAAATATAAAATAATTTAACCTTTAAAAGACTTAATAAATTAAAAGGCTAATAACTATATATATTTAAGGCTATATATACTTTATTAGTTTTAAAGGTTTAATTAGTAAGAATTAAGAGTATAATAATATTAATTTAAAGATATATTATAAAATAAAAGGCTAAGTTAGTTAATTAAGGACTATAATCTAGTTCTATAGACTTTAATAATAAAAAGACATTAAATAAAAGTAATATAAGGCTACTTTAAAGAAATAATAAAAGAAAAAAGTATATATAAAATCCTTTAAAACTAACTTAAATAGGTAAACCTTATAAGAAAATATTTAAATAAATATTAGAAAGTAAAGCTAGCTAGGTATTTATATAATCCTAACCTAATAATAAAGCAATATATAATCTATAATAATTTTCTTAAAAGGTTCTACTATAGTATATAGTAGAAGTACTAAGCTATTAGATTAGTAAGCTAATATAATATAAATAAATAAATAATTAATTAATTAAAAATATTTATAAAGATATTAATATTTATTTATTTATTTATATTACTCTAATTACTACTTCTAATAGCCTAGTACTTTTACTCTAACTTTAAAAAAGAAGACCTATTATTAGCTAAAAACTTTCGTTATTTTACTTATATATTAGTACTAATCTTCTTTATTTATTTATCTAGCCTTATCTATAAAGTTATTAAACTTTTTTAATTTTTTAAAAAAAGGTTATTAATCCTAATTATTTAGTTTTATATAAATATACCTTAGGCTTATTACTTAGTAATTATATTTATATTATTATTAATATATTATTTAAAATATAATCCTTATTTAGTTATAATTAATTAATATAAATAATATATTAATCTTATTATTTTAAGGCTAGTTTATAACTATTCCTTTTAATCTATTTTTATTACTTTTATTTACTTTTTTACTTTTTTTTTATTTTTACTTATCTTTACCTTATACTTATATTTATTATCTTTTATTATTATTTTTATTATTATTTTTATTATTATTATATTTTCTTTTTTTTTATTAATTTAATTTATTTTTTTTTACTTTTTAGCTTTATATTAGCTTTATAATTAATTAACTTATTTAATTTAAGCTTACTTTTTTAATTTTTTATACTTTATATATATTTTATATATATAAAAAAAGCTTAGTTTTTTTTATATTAATTATACTAATTATAAAAAGCTTTATAAGGCTTATTAGGCCTTTAAAGTAATATTATTATATATTATATAATAAATATTTTTACTTTAACTTTATATTAGTTTTATTTATTAATAGTTTATAGTTTATATTTTATAATATTAAAATTAAAGATTTTATTTTTAAAATTACTTTTATTATTATTATTAAAAAGGCTTTTATAATATATTAATATTTTAAGTTTATTATATTTTTATTATTTTTATTAATTTAATTATAACTTATTAATTAGAATAACTTTATTAATATTATTTTATATTTTAAATTAGTTATAAGTTTTTATAAAGCTAGCGTTTTATTTATAATTATATTAAATTTATATAAAACTTATAAAATATTAAAGTAATTTATTTATATTAATAAATTATTAATTAATTTTTATAATATAAATAATATTTCTTTTATAAATATAAATATACTTTATATTTATATTATTATATTATTTAAAAGATTATTATAAATATAAAATAAGTTTATATAAAAAATAAAAAAAGCTATATACCTTTTTTATTTTATATTACTTTAACTTTAAAAGCTTAAAATAAAAAAAAAAGTTTTAAAATTAAAAGCTTTTTTTTAATATTTCCTTTACTTTAGCTTTATATTATTTTAATAATAAAATAAAATTTATTTATTATTAAAATAATTATAAATAATAAATAGTAAATTATAAAGTAATTTTATAATTTAAAAAAAAAGTTAAAAAAAAAATAAAAAATAGCTAAATATATTTTATATTTAAAGTAAAATTAAAATTAAAAAATATAATTAAATATATAGTTTTAGGTTTTTATAATAATTAATAATATAAAACTATTATTTTTATTTTAAATTATTTTTAAAATAGTTTTAATTTTAAACTAATCTTTATATTATTTTTTAATATTTTATTTATTATAATTATAAAAATTACTTTATTAGCTTAATATTAGTTTTATTATTATTTAATATAAATATTATTTTTAAAATTATAATTATTTATAAGCTAAGCTTTTTTTTAGTTTTTTTATATTAAGGTATATAATAAATAAATATTAAAGTATTATTAAGTTAATATAATAAAAGTATATTAAACTATTAATTATAAAAACCTTTTTTTAAAAAATTATTTATAATTTAATTCTTTTTATATAAAGCTATATAAAAATTAAGCTTTTATATTTATATAACTTAATATAAACTTTTAAGATTTAGATTATAATTATTTATAGATTTTATATATTAATAGCTTTTTTTTAAAGTATTTTTAAACTATATATATTTAATTTTTATTTTATTTTTACTAATATTATTAATTATATATTATTATTTTCTTTTTATTAAGGTTTTTAAAGTTTTATATTTTTATAGCTTTACTTTACTTTTACTTTAAAGCTTATTATATATTTTTTTAAAATATTTAAATAACTTTAATATACTTTTTTAAAAATTATTTTATAATTAAGCTACTTTTTAAGTAGCTTTTAAATCTTATAACTTAATAATTAAAGTAAAGGTTAAAAAAAAGAATTATAACTTTAACTTTAATATTTTATATTAAAGTTGATATATTTTTATAATAATTTAAAAATAATTTATTTACTTTTTATAAAAAGTTATTATTAAGCCTTTAGATTAATTATTTTTTTATAATTATATAAAAAGTATTAGCTTTATAAGCTAATATATTATATATTACTTTAATATAAGCTTTTTAAATTTATACTATTTTTTAGTTTTAAGCTAAAGCTATAAATATAAAAGGTATATATTAAAATTAGCTTACTTTTACTTTAATAATCTTTATATATTTTATTTAAATTAGCTTTTTATTTAAATATATATTAAAAAATTAGGCTAATATAATTAAAGCTATTTTTTTTAAATTTTAACTAAACCTTTTTTTTATTTACTTTTAAGGCCTTAGTAAAGTAAATAAATTGTTTTTTTTAATTTAAAATATAATTTTATTTTTATTAACTACTTTAAATATATAGCTTAAATAGCTTTAAAATAATATTAGATTTATTAAATAGTTCTTTTATATATAAAAAGATTAGTATTATTAAAATAGCTTATTATTATAAGCCTTAGCCTTTTTTTTAATACTTTATATAAAAAGGTAATATAAAAAAAGATTAAAAATAATAAAAGGCTTTATAATACCTTTAAATAAATATTAAATAATTAAAACCTTTTACCTTTATATTAAAGCTAGGCTATTTTTATTTTAAAAAAGCTTTAGACTTATTATATAAAGGTTTAATTTATTTTAAATTTATTTATTATATATATTAGCTATTAATAATTAATCTTATTAGAAATACTTTTAGAATTAAATTATAATAATAAAGTAATTTTATATTAATCTTAAACTATTTTTATAATTTCTTTTACTATTTATATTATTATTTTTATAAACCTTTTTTTAAAATTACTTATTTAGCCTTTTAATAATAATTTACTTATTTTTATTATAATTATAAGTTAATATATAATAATTACTTTAAGAATTAGTAAAATTAAGGCTATAAAAAACACCTATATTAACTAATATAGTAATTAAAAATTAAAAATAATCTTAAATTTAATTTTATTTAATTTAAATTATTTACTTATAATAATATAAACTTAAACTAAATATAATATAAGTAATAATAATAATAAAATAGAAATTAATAATAAAAGTTATAGGCTTTTAATAAGCTAATATAATAAAAAAGTAATCTTAAGTTTATTTAACTTAAGGCTATAATATAAAAATAAGTTAAAAGTAATTATTTAATAATTAAAAAAGTAAAAGTAAATATATATAAAATTTTAAAAACTAATTTTAAAGGTCAAGTTTATTTAAGCTTAAATAATAATTAAAAGTTTATTATATAATATAAAAAAAAGTAAAATTAAATTATAATTATTATAATATTAAAAATAAAAATAATAATTATTATATAAAATAATTTTATTAAAATATATATAATTATATATATAATTATAATTAAATAAATAAATAATTTAAAAATATATATATAATAATAATAATAATAATAATAATAATAATAATAATAATAATAATAATAATAATAATAATAATAATAATAATAATAATAATAATAATAATAATAATAATAATAATAATAATAATAATAATAATAATAATAATAATAATAATAATAATAATAATAATAATAATAATAATAATAATAATAATAATAATATTTATTAATAAAGTTTTAATTTAAAAAAGTATAAAGCTAATTTTTTAAAGCTTAAAAAAGGTTATAATTTAAAGTAATATTATTTTTAAATATTTATTTATTTATTTATATTACTCTAATTACTAGTCCTTATAGCCTA
>NQYQ01000002.1:361066-413555 GCA_003055925.1 Escovopsis sp. Ae720 | reverse complement strand
TTTATATCTTCTTTAGCTAAAACTTAAGTAATAAATATTATTATTATTATTATTATATATATCTTTAGCTTACTTATTTATTTAATTATAATTATATATATAATTATATATATTTTAATAAATTTATTTTATATAATTATTATTATTTTTATCTTTAATATTATAATAGCTATAGCTTAGTCTTACTTTTTCTTTATATTATATAGTAAATTTTTAACTATTATTTATACTTAGATAAGCTTAGCCCTTAAAATTAGATCTTAGAGTTTTATATATACTTACTTTTACTTTTCTAACTATTAAATAATTACCTTTAACTTATTTTTATATTATAGCCCTAAATCTAATAAACTTAAAGCTACTTTTTTATTATATTAACTTATTATAAGCCTATAATTTCTATTATTAATTTCTATTTAGTTATTATTATTACTTATATTATATTTACTTTAGATCTATATTATTATAGATAGGTAATTTAAGCCTAATAAAATTAAATCTAAAGTTATTTTTAATTTTTAATTACTATATTAGTTAGTATAAGTGTTTTTTTATATCCTTTACTAATAAATTATTATTTTTAAATAGTTTTAAAAATAATTTTTAATAAAAATTATTAAAGTTATTAATTATATAATTAGACTAATAAATAATATAAATATAACTTAATATTTTTAAAATAATAATATAATAATTATTTTTAAAAAAAATATAAAATAATATATTATTAATATATAAGTAAAGGCTATATTTAATTTAAATATAAAATAATTATTTTATATTTATTAAGTTATTATTAAAAGTATTAGTTTATAAAATGTTAATTATATAAATAATAAAGCTTTATTAAAAAAAATATAAAAAAAAATAAAAAAATAATTTTTTATATAATTATATATTAGCTTTAAAATATTATAACTTTATATATAATTATATTCTTTTAAGTTAATATTATTTTAAATATAAATTAACTTTATTATAAAAGCTTTTATTTTTAATTATAATTATATATTATAAAACTATATATAAAATTATATATAAAAAAAGTTTATTTAAAATAATATTATAAATAGTTTAAAATAAAATATATTATTAAATATTATATTAATTAATACTTTTATAAATAATATAAAGCTAAAGTATATAAAAAAAGTAAAAAATAATATTTTATAAAACTTAAAAAAATATAAATATAATATTATTTATATTAAAGTTTATATTTAATTTAATTTTAAAAATATTTTAAAATATAAATATATTAAAATTAAATAAAAAAATATTATATATATTAATTAAAAATATTTATAAAAATATTAAAGTTAATATTATATTAAGCTAATTATTATATAAAATATTAATTAAATAATATATTAAAGTTTAAAAAAATTAAAAAATATTTAATAAAATATTTAAAAAAAAGCTTTATTAAACTTAATATAAGTTTATTATTTAATAAATTAATATATATAAATAATCTTTAAAGCCTTTATAAACCTTTTATATATATTAACTAATAGCTTAATTAATATTTAATTTATTTTTAAAAAGGATAAAAGATTATAATTTAAATAAATAATATTAATAAAGAGTTAATTATAAAATTATAATAATTTTAAGTAATTTTTATTTTAAAATTAATAATAATTATAATCTTTTATTAAAATATAATAAAAAACTAAAGCTTTAATAAATTAATCTTTTTAAATTAAACTAATTATAATATTATAATATTATAAAAGATAAAAGTTAATAATTATATAAAAAAGCTAATATACTTTAATAAAAGAAATTATTATTTAAAATATAATAATAAATAAATTAAAATATATATTTATAAAAGGTATAAAGTTATTATATAATTAATATAAATTTAAAATAATTAATATAAAATAAAGTTTTTAAAATAAAAAGTTATAATTTATAATATTTATTTAAAAGGTTATTATATAAAATAATAAATATTAATATAAAAGATTAAAGTAAAAGTATTATAACTTTAAATAGTTTTTATAAAAGATTATAATTAATATTATTTAATTTAAAATAAAGAAAGTAAATAATATAAAAATATAATAAGCTATTAAAAATAATAAAAAGGTAAAGATTATAGCTTATTATATTTAAAAGAAAGCTAACTTAAATCTAATATAAATAATAAAATAATATTATTAACCTTACTTAAGCTATTATTAATTTAAAAGTATAATATTAAAAGTAAAAAAACTTTATTAAGTTTAATTATATTTTATAAATAATTTAAATAAAAATAAAAATAATAAATAAAAAAAATAAAAAAAGATTATTTTAATAATAATTAAATAAAAAGGTAATAATTATAAAAGTTATATTATAGTTTTAATATAAAGTTTTAAAAAGGTAAAATTTATAAAATAAAAAAAAAGTAAAGATTTATATTAAATAAATAATTAAATAAGTTTAAAAGATTATTAAAAGAATAGCCTTAAAATAAAGGTAAAATAAAAATAATAGATAAAAAAAAAGTTAATAAATATAAAAGATAGATTAAGCTAATTAAAAGGTAAAAAAGGCTTAAAGAAAATATTATAAAGAAATATTAATAATATAAAAAGTAAAGAAAAAGGTATTATAAGCTTAGAATTATATTATAATTAAGGTAAGAAAAAGTAGCTAATAATAGTATTTTAATAAAGCTATAAATTATATTAATAGTTTATAAAAAATAAAAAAGTAAGTAAAAGTTTATATAAAAAAAGGCTAAGATAAGTGAAGAGTTTAGCCCTTTAGGTTAAAAGTAGGCTAAAAGTATTAGTAAAAATATATATAAAAAAGGCTATAATATTAATAAAAAGGTTTTTTTTAATCTCCTTTATAATCTATTATTAAACTAACCTTTAATTAACTAAGGCTAATATAAAAATAATAGTTAAGCTTAAAAAAGTTTAGTAAATAATCTAATCTTTATAGCCTTAAAAGACTTTAAATAATAATTAAATTTTTAATAAAATTATTAAAATATATAAAAGCTTATTAATAAAAGTATTAGTATATTTTATTAAAATATATAAAAGCCTTTTAATAAAAGTATTAGTATAGCTAAGTAATATCTTTTTATAATTTAAATATTATTTATAATAATTTTAGGCTATAGTTAAAAGTATTTTTAAAAAGCTTAAAAAATATAAAATAATAATATAAAGTAAATATATAAAAACTAATTTTATTATTTAATATAATTAAAAAAGTAATTAAAATAGTTATTATATATTAACTTATAATTATAATAAAAATAAATAAATTATTCTTAAAAGGCTAAATAAATAATTATAAAAAAAGGTTTATAAAAATAATAATATAAATAATTAAAAAATATATAAAAATAGCTTAAAATTAATATAAAGTTACTTTATTATTATAACTTAATTTTAAAAGTACTTATAATAAAGTTAATTATTAATAATTAATATATATAATAAATAAGCTTAAAGTAAACTAAACCTTTATATAATAAACCTAAAGCTTTTTTAAAGTAAAGATAGCCTAGCTTTAGTTTAAAGGTAAAGAGTTTTAGCTATTTAATATTTATTTAAAAGTATTATAAAACTTTTTATTATTATTAATCCTTTCTTTTATATTATCTTTTTATATAAAATATTAAAAAAAAACTAAAGCTTTTAATAATAAATTACTTTAATAATATTAACCTTTTTATATATAAAAGAAATATAATATAAACCTAATATTACTTTAAAACTATTAAAACTATATACTTAAAGTAATTAATAAAAGTTAGAAAAAATAAGCTTATTTACTTTATTAAGCCTTAAAAGGTAAATAAAAGAAAGGTTTAGCTTAAACCTAATATAATAGCTTTAATAATATTAATTTAATTTTTTAATATATATTTAAATAAAAAGCTAACTTAAATAAAATATATAAAGATTATTAAAATAAAAATAAATTAATTTTAATATATAATTTTTATATTTATAGCTTTAGTTTAAAGCTATAAAATATTATAAGTCTAAAAAGTTTATATTAAAATTATATATAATATATTAGCTTATAAAGCTAATATTTTTTATATAATTATTAAAAAAGATAGTAAACCTAAAAGCTTAATAATATCTTTTAATAAAAAGTAAATAAATTACTTTTAAATAATTATAAAAATATATTAAATAATTTTAATATAAAATATTAAAGTTAAAGTTATAATTTTATTTTTTTAATATTTATTTTAATTATTAAATTATAAGATTTAAAAGTAAGCTAAAAAGTAATTAAATTATAAAATAAATTTAAAAAAAGTATATTAAAGTTATTTAAATATTTTAAAAAAAATATTATAAGCTTTAAAGTAAAAGGAAAATAAATCTATTAAAATATAAAACCTAAAAAACCTTAATAAAAAAAGGTAATAATATATAATTAATAATATTAATAAAGAGAAATAAAAATTAAATATATATAATTTAAAAGTATTTTTAAAAATAATTATTAATATATAAAATTTATATATAATTATAATCTAAACTTTAAAAGTTTATATTAAGTTATATAAATATAAAAGTTTAATATTTATATAATTTTATAAAAAAAAATTAAATTATAAATATTTCTTTTTTTAAAAATCTTTTTATAATTAATAGCCTAATATATCTTTATAATATTAACTAAATAATACTTAAATATTTATTTATTATATACTTTAATATAAAAAAGCTAAAAAAAGCTTAACTTATAAATAATTATAGCTTAAAAGTAATATTTATATTAAATAATAATAAAACTAATATTAAGCTAATAAGGTAATTTTATTAATTATAATAGATAAAATATTATATTATAATATAAAAATTAGCTTTAAATTAAAATTAGTATAAAAATAATTTAAAATAAAAATAATAACCTTATATTATTAATTATTAAAAACTAGAAATTATATATATAATTATATCTTTTTAGGTTTAATTTTACTTTTAATATAGAATATATTTAATTATTTTTTATTATTTTTTAATTTTTTCTTTTTAAATTATAAAATTACTTTTATAATTAATTATTTATTATTTATTATTATTTTAATAATAAATAAGCTTTATTTTATTATTAGAATAATATAAGGCTAAAGTAAAGGTAATATTAAAAAAAGGCCTTTTATTTTAAGATTTTCTTTTTTTTAAGCTTTTAAAGTTAAAGTAATAAAGAATTAAAAAGATATATAGCCTTTTTTATTTTTATATAAGATTATTTTATATTTAATATAACTTTTTAAAATAATATAATAATATAAATATAAAATATATTTATATTTTTAAATTAAATATTAATAATTTATTAGTTTAAATTTAATATTTTATAAGTTTTAAATAAATCTAATATAATTAAATCTAATATAATTATAAATAAAAAGTTAATTTTATAAAAAATTATAATTAGTTAAAAATATATAATAATATTAATAAACTTATTTTAATTAATAGGCTATAATTAAATTAATAAAAAAAATAAAAATATAATAAACCTAAAATATTAATATATTATAAAAACTCTTTTAATAATAATAATATAAATAATTTAAAAAGTAAAAGCTTTAACTTTAAGATTATAAAATATAAGCTATAAAATATAAATTTATTTATTTATTTATTTATTTATTTATATTACTCTAGTTACTAGTCCTTATAGCCTAGTGCTTTTATTCTAATATTAAGGAAAAAAACCTACTATAGGCTAAAACCTTCTCTACCCTATTTATATACTAGTACTAGTCTTCTTTATTTATTAGTCTAGCCTTATTTATAAGGCTATTAGATTCCCTTAATTCTAAGAAAAGGATTACTAATCCTAATTATTTAGTTTTATATAAATATATCTTAAGCCTATTATTTAGTAATTATATTTATATTATTATTAGTATATTATTTAAGTTATAGTTTTTATTTAATTATAATTAACTAATATAAGTAATATACTAACTTTATTACCTTAAGGCTAGCTTATAGCTACCTTTTTTAATCTATTTTTATTACCTTTAATTATTCTTTTATTTCCTTTTATTTCTTTTTTTATAATTTTAATAGCCTTATACCTATATTTACTTATACTTACCCTTAAACCTTATTTACTTTCTTTATATTTACTTATTAGCCTTAACTTTATTCTTTATATATAATCCCTTAGGCTTTATATCTTTCTTAGCTTTTCTTTATTTTTTTATTCCTTTATTCTCTTTCTTTTATCCTTTTTATTACCTTTCTTTTTATTATTATCTTTTTTTTTACTTTTACTTATCTTTATTTTATATTTATACTTACTATTCTCTATTATTATCTTTATTATTATTATTATTATTATTATATTTTCTCTTTTTTTTATTAACTTAGTTTATTCTTTTACTTTTTAGCCTTATATTAGCTTTATAATTAACTAACTTATTTAATTTAAGCTTATTTTTATAACCTTTTATACTTTATATATATTTTATATATATAAAAAAAGCTTAGCTTTTTTTATATTAATTAAGCTAATTATAAAAAGCTTTATAAAGCTTATTAAGCCTTTAAAGGTAATATTATTATATATTATATAATAAGTATTTTTACTTTAGCTTTATATTAGTTTTATTTATTAATACTTTATAGTTTATATTTTATAATATTAAAGTTAAAGCTTTTATTTTTTAAATTATTTTTATTATTATTATTAAAAAAGCTTTTATAATATATTAATACTTTAGATCTATTATATCTTTATTTTTCTTACTAATTTAATTATAGCCTATTAATTAAAATAACTTTATTAATACTATTTTATATTTTAAGCTAGCTATAACTCTTTATAAAGCTAGCTTATTATTTATAATTATATTAGATTTATTTAATATTTATAAAATATTAAGATAATTTACTTAAACTAATAAGTTATTAATTAACCTTTATAATATAAATAATATTTTACTTAAAAATATAAATATACTTTATATTTATATTATTATATTACTTTAAAAGGTTATTATAAATATAAAATAGGTTTATATAAAGAATAAAAAAGGCTATATATTTTCTTTATTTTTTATTACTTTAATTTTAAAAACTTAAAATAAAAGAAAAAAAAGAAAAAAAAAAGTTTTAAAATTAAAAGCCTTTCTTTAATATTACCCTTACTTTAGCCTTATATTACTTTAATAATAAAATAAAGCTTATTTATTATTAAAGTAATAATAGATAATAAATAGCTAATTATAAAAGTAACTTTATAATTTAAAAGGAAAAAATTAAAAAGAAAAAAAAATAAAAAATAACTAAATATATTTTATATTTAAGGTAAAATTAAAGCTAAAGAAAGTATAATTATATATATAGTTTTTAGTTTTTAATAATTAATAATATAAGGTTATTATTCTTACTTTTAATTACTTTTATAATAGTTTTAGTTTTAAACTAGTTTTTATATTACTTTATAATATCTTATTTATTATAGCTATAAGAATTACTTTATTAGCTTAATATTAGTTTTATTATTATTTAATATAAATATTATCTTTTAGGCTATAATTATTTATAAGCTAAGCTTTTTTTTAGCTTTTTTTATATTAAAGTATATAATAAATAAATATTAAAGTATTTTTAAGCTAATATTATAAAGGTATATTAGGCTATTAATTATAAAGACTTTTTTTAAAAAGAAAAATACTTATAGCTTAATTTTTCTTATATAAAGCTATATAAATATTAAGCTTTCTAATTTATATAATTTAATATAAACCTTTAAAGTTTAGGTTATAATTATATATAAATTTTAAATATTAATAGCTTCTTTTTTAAAGTACCTTTAGGCTATATATACTTAATTTTTATTACCTTTTTACTAATATTATTAATTATATATTATTACTTTTTTTTATTAAGGTTTTTTAGGTTCTATACCTTTATAGCTTTACTTTACTTTTACCTTAAAGCTTATTATATTTTTTTTTAAAGTATTTAAATAACTTTAATATATTCTTTTTAAATCTATTTTATAATTAGGCTATCTTTTAGCTAGCTTTTAAATCTTATAACCTAATAATTAAAATAAAGATCTAAAAAAAGAACTATAACTTTAACTTTAATACTTTATATTAAGATTACTTAATATACCTTTATAATAATCTAAAGGTAATCTATTTACTTTTTATTAAAGGCTATTATTAGGCTCTTAGGCTTATTATCTTTTTAAATAATTATATAAAAGGTATTAGCTTTATAAGCTAATATATTATATATAACTTTAATATAAACTTCTTAGGCTTATATTATTTTATAGCCTTAAACTAAGGCTATAAATATAAAGAGAGTATATTAAAGCTAGTTTACCTTTACCTTAGTAATTTTTATATATTTTATTTAAGTTAATTTTTAATTTAAATATATATTAAAAAATTAGATTAATATAATTAAGGCTCTTTTATTAGGTTTAAGCTAAATCTTTCTTTTATTTATCTTTTAGGCTTTAGTAAAATAAATAAGTTTACTTTTTTTTAATTTAAAGTATAATTTAACTTTTATTAATTACTTTAAATATATAGTTTAAATAGCTTTAAAGTAATATTAGGTTTACTTTATATTTTTTTTATATATAAAGAGATTAATATTATTAAAGTAGCCTATTATTATAAGCTTTAGCCTTTCTTTTAATATTTTATATAAAGAGATAATATAAAAGAGAAAAAGGATTAAAAATAATAAAAAGCCTTATAATACCTTTAAGTAAATATTAAATAATTAAAACTCCTTACCTTTAAATTAAAGCTAGGCTATTCTTACCTTAAAAAAGCTTTAGACTTATTATATAAAGGTTTAGTTTACTTTAAGCTTATTTATTATATATATTAGCTATTAATAATTAACTTTATTATAAATACTTTTAAAATTAAATTATAATAATAAAGTAACTTTATATTAGTTTTAGACTATCTTTATAATTTCCTTAACTATTTATATTATTATCTTTATAAACCTTTCTTTATAATTACCTATTTAGCCTTTTAATAAAAGTCTATCTATTTTTATTATAATTATAAATTAATATATAATAACTATTTTAATTATATTTTTAATTCTATTAAATAATAAAATTAATCTTTATATATTTACTTTTTATTATTATTTTATAATCTTTTTAAGCTTTTTAAAAATACTAATAACTATAGCCTAAAATTATTATAAATAATACTTAAGTTATAAAAAGATATTAATTAGCTATATTAATATTTTTATTAATAGGCTTTTATATATTTTAATTATTTTATTAAGGACTTTATCCTTTTTTAAGGCCTTTTAAGGTTATAAAGCCTAGATTACTTACTAGACTTCTTTAAGGTTAATAACTATTATTATATTAGGCTTAGCTAAAGGCTAGTTTAATAATAGGTTATAAAAGGGATTAAAAAAAAACCTTTTTACTAATATTATAGCCTTTTTCTTATATATTTTTACTATTACTTTTAGCTTACTTTTAACTTAAAGTACTAAGATCTTTACTTACCTTAGCCTTTTCTTAATATAAACTTTTACTTACTTTTTTATCCTTTATAAGTTATTAATATAGCCTATAGCCTTATTAAAATATTATTATTAATTACTTTTTCTTATCTTAGTTATAATATAGTCCTAGGCTTATAATACCTTTTCCCTTACCTTTTATATTATTAGTATTTTTCTTTTTAAATATTCTTTTTAAGCCCTTTTTACCTTTTAATTAGCCTAATCTATCTTTTATATTTACTAGCTTTTTCTTTACCTTTTAGCCTTATTTTACCTTTATTTTAGTATTACTTTTTTAATAATTTTTTAAATTTACTTAACTATTTACCTAATATAAATCTTTACTTTTTTTTTATTTTATAAATCTTATTTCTTTAAGGCCTTATATTAAAACTATAATATAGCCTTTATAATTATTACCTTTTTATTTAACTATTATTATAATAACCTTATCTTTTATTCTTTTTTACTTATTCTTTTTATTTTTATTTAAACTATTTATAAAATATAATTAAACTTAATAAAGTCCCTTTATTATTAATATTATATTTTTAAATTAATTATAGCTTAGATAAGGTTAATAATATATATATATATATATTTATATTACTCTAATTACTAGTCCTTATAGCCTAATGCTTTTATTCTAATATTAAAAGAGGAAACCTACTATAGGCTAAAAACCTCCTCTACCCTGCTTATATATTAGTACTAGTCTTCTTTATTTATTAGTCTAGCCTTATCTATAAAGCTATTAAACTTCTCTAATTTTAAAAAAGAGATTACTAATCCTAATTATTTAGTTTTATATAGATATACCCTAGGCCTATTACTTAGTAATTATATTTATATTATTATTAGTATATTACTTAAGTTATAATTCTTATCTAATTATAATTAATTAATATAAGTAATATACTAACCTTATTACCTTAAGGCTAGCTTATAGCTACCTTTTTTAGTTTACTTTTATTACCTTTAACTATTCTCTTACTTTCTTTTATTCCTTCCTTTATAATCTTAATAGCCTTATACTTATACTTATCTATACCTACCCTTAGACCTTATTTACTTCCTTTATATCTATTTATTAGCCTTAACTTTATTTCTTATATATAATCCCTTAAGCCCTATATTTTCCCTAGCTTTCTTTTATTTTCTTATTCCTTTATTTTCTTTTCTTTATCCTTTTTATTACTCTTTTTTTTATTATTATTTTCTTTTTTACTTTTACTTATTTTTACCTTATATTTATACTTACTATCCTTTATTATTATTTTTATTATTATTATTATTATTATTATTATATTTCCCTTTTTTTTTATTAACTTAGTTTATTTTTTTACTTTTTAGCCTTATATTAGCTTTATAATTAATTAACTTACTTAATTTAAGCTTACCTTTATAACCCTTTATACTTTATATATATTTTATATATATAAAAAAAGCTTAGCTTTTTTTATATTAATTAGGCTAATTATAAAAAGCCTTATATAGCTTACTAGGCCTTTAAAGGTAATATTATTATATATTATATAATAAGTATCTTTACTTTAGCTCTATATTAGTCTTATTTATTAATACTTTATAGCCTATATTTTATAATACTAAGGTTAAGGCCTTTACTTTTTAGGCTACTTTTATTATTATTACTAAAAAAGCCTTTATAATATATTAATACTTTAGATTTATTATATCTTTATCCTTTTTACTAATCTAATTATAGCCTACTAATTAGAATAATCTTATTAATATTACCTTATATTTTAAGCTAGCTATAACTTTTTATAAAGCTAGCTTATTATTTATAATTATACTAGATCTATCTAATACTTATAAGATATTAAGGTAATTTGCCTAAACTAATAAGTTATTAATTAACCTTTATAATATAAATAATACCTTACTTAAAAATATAAATATATCTTATACTTATATTATTATATTACTTTAAAAGGTTATTATAAATATAAGGTAAGCTTATATAAAGAATAAAAAAAGGCTATATACCTTCCCTATCTCTTATTACCCTAACCCTAAGAGCTTAAAATAAAAGAAAAAAAAGAAAAAGAAAGTTTTAAAACTAAAAGCCCTTCCCTAATATTACCCTTACTTTAGTTTTATATTATTTTAATAATAAAATAAAGCTTATTTATTATTAAAGTAATAATAAATAGTAAGTAACTAGCTATAAAAATAACTTTATAGTTTAAAGGGAAAAAATTAAAAAAAAGAAAAGTAAAAAATAACTAGGTATATTTTATACTTAGGGTAAAATTAAAGCTAAAGGAAATATAGTTATATATATAATTTCTAGTTTTTAATAGTTAGTAATATAAGGTTATTATTTCTACTTTTAGCTACCTTTATAATAGTCCTAGTCTTAGGCTAGTCTTTATATTACTTTATAATATTTTACTTATTATAGCTATAAGAACTATTTTACTAGCTTAGTATTAGTTTTATTATTATTTAATATAAGTACTACCTTTTAGGCTATAGTTATTTATAAGCTAAGCTTCTTTCTAGCTTTTTTTATATTAGGGTATATAATAAATAAATATTAGAGTATTTTTAAGCTAATATTATAAAGGTATATTAGGCTATTAACTATAAGAACTTTTCTTAAAAAGAAAAATACTTATAGCTTAATTTTTCTTATATAAAGCTATATAAATATTAAGCTTTTATATTTATATAATTTAATATAAACCTTTAAGGTTTAGGTTATAATTATATATAAATCTTAGATATTAGTAGCTTCTTTTTTAAGGTGCCTTTAGGCTATATATATCTAATCTCTATTACTTTTTTACTAATATTACTAATTATATATTATTACTTTCTTCCTATTAAGGTTTTTTAGGTTCTATACCTTTATAGCTTTACTCTACTTTTACTTTAAAGCCTATTATATTCTCTTTTTCTTTTAAAGTACTTAAGTAACTTTAATATACTCTTTTTAAATCTATCTTATAATTAAGCTACCCTTTAGCTAGCTTTTAAACCTTATAACCTAATAATTAAAATAAAAGTTTAAGAAAAAAACTATAGCTTTAACTTTAATACTTTATATTAAGGCTACCTAATATACCCTTATAATAATCTAAAGGTAACCTATTTACTTTTTATTAAAAGCTACTATTAGGCTTTTAAGCTTACTATCCCCTTTTATAACTATATAAAAGGTATTAGCCTTATAAGCTAATATACTATATATAACTTTAATATAAACTTCTTAGGCTTATATTATTCTATAGCTTTAGGCTAAGGCTATAAATATAAAAAGAGTATATTAAAGCTAGCCTATCTTTACCTTAGTAATCTTTATATACTTTATTTAAGCTAGTTTTTAATTTAAATATATATTAAGAAATTAGGCTAATATAACTAAGGCTACCTTATTAGGTCTAAGCTAGACTTTTCTTTTATTTACCTTTTAGGCCTTAATAAAGTAAATAAGCTTACTTTTTTCTAATTTAAAGTATAATCTAACTTTTATTAACTACTTTAAATATATAATCTAAGTAGCCTTAAGGTAATATTAGGTTTACTTTATATTCTTTTTATATATAAAAAGATTAATATTATTAAAATAGTCTATTATTATAAACCTTAGCCTTCTTTTTAGTACCTTATATAAAAAGATAATATAAAGAAGGAAAAGGATTAAAGATAATAAAGAGCCTTATAATACCTTTAAGTAAATATTAAATAGCTAGGACTCCTTACCCTTAAATTAAAGCTAGGCTATTCTTATCTTAAAAAAGCTTTAGACTTATTATATAAAGGTTTAGTTTACTTTTAGCTTATTTATTATATATATTAGCTATTAATAATTAACTTTATTATAAGTACTCTTAAGATTAAGTTATAATAATAAAGTAACTTTATATTAGTTTTAGGCTATTTTTATAATTTCCTTAACTATCTATATTACTATCTTTATAAACCTTCCTTTATAATTACTTATCTAGCCTTTTAGTAAAAGTTTACTTATTTTTATTATAATTATAAGTTAGTATATAATAACTATTTTAATTACTTTTCTAATTATATTAAGATATAATAAGATTAGTCTTTATATACTTACTTTTTATTATTACTTTATAATCTTTTTAAGCTTTTTAAGAATACTAATAACTATAGCCTAAAACTACTATAAATAGTACCTAAGTTATAAGAAGGTATTAGTTAGTTATATTAATATTTTTACTAATAGGCTTTTATATACCTTAATTATCTTATTAAAGACTTTATTCTTTTTTAAAGCCTTTTAAAATTATAAAGCCTAGATTACTTACTAGACTTTTTTAAGGTTAATAACTATTATTATATTAGGCCTAATTAAGGGTTAGTCTAGTAATAGATTATAAGGGGGATTAAAGAAAAATCTCTTTATTAATATTATAGCCTTTTCCTTATATATCTTTATTATTACTTCTAGCCTACTTCTAACCTAAAGTACTAGGATCTTTACCTACTTTAGCCTTTCCTTAATATAAACTTTTACCTACTTTTCTATCCTTTATAAGCTATTAATATAGCCTATAGCCTTATTAAGATATTACTACTAACTACTTCTTCTTATCTTAGTTATAATATAATCCTAAGCTTATAATACCTTTTCCCTTACCTTTTATATTACTAATATTCTTTTTTTTAAATATTCTTTTTAGGCCTTTTTTACTCTTTAATTAGCCTAATCTACCTTTTATATTTACTAACTCTCTCTCTTCCCTTTAGCCCTATTCTACCTCTACCTTAATATTACTTTTTTAGTAATCTTTTAAATTTACTTAACTACTTACCTAATATAATTCTTTACTCCCTTTTTATTTTATAAATTTTACTTTTTTAAGGCCCTATATTAGAACTATAGTATAGCCTTTATAATTATTACCTTTTTATTTAACTATTATTATAATAACCCTATTCTTTATTTCTTTTTACCTATTACTTTTACTTTTATTTAAATTACTTATAAAATATAATTAAACTTAATAAGATTCTCTTATCTCTAATATTATACCTTTAGATTAGTTATAGCCTAGGTAAGGTTAATAGTATTATCTTATTAGCTATATTAGATCTAAGTTAGCTCTCTTTTAAATATAATAAGCTATAACCTTTATCTCCTTACTATTTCTAATAACTTACTATACCCTTATATTATTTATTTCTTTTTATTTTAAATTAAATAATATTAATTTTAATCCTTTATAAAAATAGCCTAAGGCTATAATACCTTTACTTTAATCTTTTATATTAATATCTACTATTTTATATTATAACCTTTTAAATAAATATTATAAATAATAACTCCTTATTTTAAAAATTTTACCTTATATTAATCTTTTTATATTTATACTAACTATATAATAGCCTTATATTTTTTATAAATATATATTATAACTTATTTATTATTATATATTAAATAATAATTCCTTTTACTTAAGTATATTAGCTTTTTTATATAACTATTAACTCTTACCTTTTATAATACTATAATATTATAGCTAGCCTAATTCTAAAGGGCTAGCTTATTAAGGCCTTAGTTCTTTATTATATTTTAATAAAGGACTATAATTATTATTAACTTTAAAATAAGGGTAACTTAAAGCTATTATAATCTTATAATTAACTCTTTATTAATATTATCTACTTAAGTTATAGCTTATTATTTTCTTTAAAAATAGATTAAATACTAATTAAGCTATTAGTTAGTATATATAAAAGGTTTATAAAGGCTTTAAAGACTATTTATATATATTAGTCTATTAAAGAGTAAACCTATACTAAGTTTAATAAGGTTTCCTTTTTTAGGTATCCTATTAGATATCTCTTAACCCTTTTAGGCTTTAATATATTACCTAGTTAGTATTTTATATAATAGTTAGCCTAATATAATATTAACTTTAATATCTTTATAAATATTCTTAATTAATATAAATAATACTCCTTTACTTTATTTTAATATATTTATATTTTAAAGCACTTTTAAGACTAGGCTAGGTATAGGCCTTAATATAGATAATATTATATTTATATTCCTTTAGTCTTTATTAGATATTATTCTTTACTTTCTTTATATATTTTAGCTTTATATTATTTATAAAGATACTAATTAATATAATATTTAATAATATACTTTATTTTAAAGTACTTATAATATTACCTTAAGTAAACTTTTTTTATATATAGCTTTATAGTATATAGCTATAATTAAAGATAAAGGCCTTTATAATAAAGTTAGTTTATATTTAGGATAATACTAACTTTAAGGATTATAACTATTTATAAAGCTATAATACTTTAAGGCTAATATATAGCTATATAAAGAATTACCTTTTTATTTTCTTTTTATATTTCTTTTAATAAGGCTTTATTATTAATATTATTAATATTTTATAAACTAATACTTTTAATAATAACTTAGTAAGTATACTATAATTATTTTATATTTAAACTAAATATTACCTTTACTTAAGTATTAATAATATATTATTTTATATTTCTTTTAAAAATAACTATTATATTATTACTTTAAAAATATTAGGCTATACTTATATTATCTATAGGCCTAATTATATAGTTAATAGCCTTAATAATTTCTACTAAGGACTACTTTTAGAACTCCTTAAGAATAATACTGCCTTTAATTATAACCTTTTTCTTAAGCTTTAAAAGGACTAGCTTTATACCTTTCTTAGCTAGAACCTAAGTAATAGATATTACTATTACTATTATTATATATATCTTTAGCTTATTTATTTATTTAATTATAATTATATATATAATTATATATATTTTAATAAGTTTATTTTATATAATTATTATTATTTTTATTTTTAGCACTATAATAGCTATAGCTTAGTCTTACTTTTCCTTTATATTATATAATAAATTTTTAACTATTACCTATACTTAGGTAAGCTTAGCCTTTAAAATTAGATCTTAGAGTTTTATATATACTTACTTTTACTTTTTTAATTATTAAATAACTACCTTTAACCTATCTTTATATTATAGCCCTAGGTCTAATAAACTTAAGGCTACTTCTTTATTATATTAACTTATTATAAGCCTATAATTTCTACTATTAATTTTTATTTAGTTATTACTATTACCTATATTATATCCGCTTTAAGTCTATATTATTAAGGGTAGGTAATTTAGGCCTAGTAAAATTAAATCTAAAGTTATTTTTAATTTTTAATCGCTATATTAGTTAGTATAGGCATTTTTTATATCTATTAATATTTATTTAAGCTTTATAAGGTTAATAATATTATTTTATTAGCTATATTAGATTTAAGTTAGCTTTCCTTTAAATATAATAAGCTATAACCTTTATCTTTTTATTATCTTTAATAATTTATTATACTTTTATATTATTTATTCCTTTTTATTTTAAATTAAATAATATTAATTCTAATCTTTTATAAAAATAGCCTAAGACTATAATACCTTTACTTTAATCTTTTATATTAATATCTATTATTTTATATTATAATCTTTTAAATAAATATTATAAATAATAACTTTTTATTTTAAGAATTTTATTTTATATTAGTCTTTTTATATTTATATTAATTATATAATAGCTTTATATTTTTTATAAATATATATTATAACTTATTTATTATTATATACTAAATAATAATTCCTTTTATTTAAATATATTAATTTCTTTATATAGCTATTAACTCCTATCTTTTATAATATTATAATATTATAACTAATCTAATTCTAAAAGGCTAGCTTATTAAGGCCTTAGCTTTTTATTATATTTTAATAAAGGATTATAATTATTATTAACTTTAAAATAAAAGTAACTTAAAGCTATTATAATCTTATAATTAACTTTTTATTAATATTATTTATTTAAGTTATAGTTTATTATTTTTTTTAAAAGTAAATTAAATATTAATTAAACTATTAGTTAATATATATAAAAGGTTTATAAAGGCTTTAAGGATTATTTATATATATTAGTTTATTAAAGGGTAAACTTATATTAAGTTTAATAAAGTTTTTTTTTTAAATATTTTATTAGGTATTTTTTAACTTTTTTAGGCTTTAATATACTATTTAATTAATATTTTATATAATAATTAGCCTAATATAATATTAACTTTAATATCTTTATAAATATTCTTAGTTAATATAAATAATATTTCTTTACTTTATTTTAATATATTTATATTTTAAAATACTTTTAAAATTAAACTAAATATAAGCTTTAATATAGATAATATTATATTTATATTCCTTTAATCTTTATTAAATATTACTTTTTACTTTTTTTATATATTTTAGTTTTATATTATTTATAAAAATATTAATTAATATAATACTTAGTAATATACTTTATTTTAAAGTATTTATAATATTATTTTAAATAAACTTTTTTTATATATAGCTTTATAATATATAGTTATAATTAAAGATAAAGGCTTTTATAATAAAGTTAGTTTATATTTAAAATAATATTAACTTTAAGGATTATAATTATTTATAAAGCTATAATACTTTAAAGCTAATATATAACTATATAAAGAATTACTTTTTTATTTTTCTTTTATATTTTTTTTAATAAAGCTTTATTATTAATATTATTAATATCTTATAAACTAATACTTTTAATAATAACTTAATAAATATATTATAATTATTTTATATTTAAACTAAATATTATCTTTATTTAAATATTAGTAATATATTACTTTATATTTTCTTTAAAAATAATTATTATATTATTAATATAAAAATACTAAGCTATATTTATATTACTTATAGGCTTAATTATATAGTTAATAGCCTTAATAATTTTTATTAAAAACTACTTTTAAAACTCTTTAAAAATAATATTACTTTTAATTATAATTTTTTTTTTAAGCTTTAAAAGGATTAGCTTTATATTTTTTTTAGCTAAAACTTAAATAATAAATATTATTATTATTATTATTATATATATTTTTAACTTACTTATTTATTTAATTATAATTATATATATAATTATATATATTTTAATAAGTTTATTTTATATAATTATTATTATTTTTATTTTTAATATTATAATAATTATAACTTAATTTTACTCTTTTTTTATATTATATAATAAATTTTTAACTATTACCTATATTTAAATAAGCTTAGCCTTTAAAATTAAATCTTAGAGTTTTATATATACTTACTTTTACTTTTTTAATTATTAAATAATTACTTTTAATTTATTTTTATATTATAGCCCTAAGTCTAATAAACTTAAGGCTACTCTTTTATTATATTAACTTATTTTAAGCTTATAATTTCTATTATTAATTTTTATTTAATTACTATTATTACCTATATTATATCCGCTTTAGGTTTATACTATTATAAGTAAGTAATTTAAGCCTAATAAAATCAAATCTAAAGTTATTTTTAATTTTTAATCGCTATATTAGTTAATATAGGCGTTTTTTATATTTATTATTTTACCTTTCTATAAACTATAAATAAATAAAATTAATATAAAGTTAAAGTAAAAATATATATTATATAAAATATAATAATATTACCTTTAAAGGCTTAATAAGCCTTATAAAGCTTTTTATAATTAGCTTAATTAATATAAAAAAAGTTAAGCTTTTTTTATATATATAAAATATATATATAATATAAAAGGTTATATAAGTAAGCTTAAATTAAGTAAGTTTATTAATTATAAAGCTAATATAAAGTTAAAAAGTAAATAAATTAATAAAAAGAAATATAATAATAATAATAATAAAAATAATAATAATAATAAAAAATAGTAAGTATAAATATAAAGTAAAAATAAATAAAAATAAAAAAGAAAATAATAAAAAAAAAGTAATAAAATAAATAAATAAAAATAAAAAAATAAAAAAATAAAAAAAGGCTAAAAGAAATATAAGGCTTAAAGGATTATATATAAAGAATAAAGTTAAGGCTAATAACTAAATATAAAATAAGTAAATAAAGTTTAAAAGTAAATATAAGTAAGTATAAGTATAAAGCTATTAAAATTATAAAAGAAAAAATAAAAAAAAGTAAAAAAATAAAAAAAAGTAAAAAAATAAAAAAAAGTAAAAAAATAAAAAAAAGTAAAAAAATAAATAAAAGTAATTAAACTAAACTAAAAAAAATAACTATAAGCTAGCCTTAAGATAATAAAATTAGTATATTATTTATATTAGTTAATTATAATTAAATAAAAATTATATTAGAGGTAATATATTGATAATAATATATTAATAATAATATAAATATAATTACTAAGTAATAGGCTTAAAGTATATTTATATAAAACTAAATAATTAAAGTTAGTAATCCTTTTTTAAAAATTAAAGGAGTCTAATAGCCTTATAAATAAGGCTAAATAAATAAATAAAGAAGACTAGTATTAGTATATAAATAAAGTAGAGAAGGCTTTTAGCTTATAGTAGGTTTTCTTAGTTAGAGTAAAAGCACTAGGCTATTAGGAATAGTAATTAGAGTAATATAAATAAATAAATAAATAATAATTATTTAATTACTTCTCTAATTATATTAAGTAATAAAATTAGTTTTTATATATTTACTTTTTATTATTATTTTATAAACCTTTAGAGCTTTTTAAAAATATTTATAATTATAGTTTAAAACTATTATAAATAATACTTAAGTTATAAAAAAGTACTAGTTAGTCATATTAATACTTTTACTAATAAGCCTTTATATATTTTAATTATTTTATTAAAGACTTTATTATTATTTAAAGCCTTTTAAGGTTATAAACCTTAGATTATTTATTAGACTTTTTTAAGGTTAACTATTACTTTTATATTAGGCCTAATTAAGGGATAGTTTAGTAATAGATTATGAAAGGGATTAAAGAAAACCTTTTTAATAATATTATAGCCTTTTTTTATATATCTTTACTATTATTTCTAGCTTACTTTTCACTTAAAGTATTAGAATTTTTATTTATTTTAGCCTTTCTTTTATATAAACTTTTACTTACTTTTTTATTTTTATAAGCTATTAATATATCTTATAGCCTTATTAAGGTATTAGTAGATATTTTTGTTTACTTTAATTATAATATAATCCTAGGCTTATAATACCTTTTCTTTTACCTTTTATATTATTAGTATTTTTTTATAATATTTCTTTTAAGCCCTTTTTACTCTTTAATTAGCCTAATCTATCTTTTATATTTATTTACTCTCTTTTTATCTTTTAATCTATTTTACTTTTACTTTAAAGCTATTTTTTTAATAATCTTTTAAATTTACTTTATTATTTACTTAATATAAATTTTTAGTTTCTTTTTATTTTATAAGTTTCATCTTTTTAAGGCTTTATATTAAAAATTGTAATATAGCCTTTATAATTATTATCTTTTTATATAATTCTTATTATAATAATTATATTTTTTATTTTTATTTATTATATATACTTTTAGTATAAAATATAATTAAACTTAATAAAATTCTTTTACCTTTAATATTATATTTTTAAATTAATAATAGCCTAAGTAAGGTTAATAGTATTATTTTATTAGTAATATTATATTTATATTAGCTCTTTTTTAAATATAATAAGTTATAATCTTTACCTTTTTATTATCTTTAATAATTTATTATATCTTTATATTATTTACTTCTTTTTATTTTTAATTAAATAATATTAATTTTAATCTTTTATAAAGATTACCTAAGGCTATAATATCTTTATTTTAATCTTTTATATTAATATTTATTATTTTATATTATAATCTTTTAAATAAATATTATAAATTATAACTTTTTATTTTAAAAACTTTACTTTATATAAATTCTTTTATATTTATATTTACTATATAATAGCCTTATACCTTTTATAAATTAATATTATAATTTATTTATTATTATATATTAAAAAATAATTTCTTTTATCTAACTATATTAGCTTTTTTATATAATTATTAACTTTTACCTTTTATAATATTATAATTAGCTGAATTTTAAAAGGCTAACTTATTAAAGCTTTAGTTTTTTATTTTATTTTAATAAAGGGTTATAATTACTATTAACTTTAAAATAAAAATAGCTTAAAGTTATTATAATTTTATTATTAACTTTTTATTAATATTATTTACTTAAGTTATAGCCTTTTATTTTTCTTAAAGGTAAATCAAATATTAATTAGGCCTTAAGTTAGTATATATAAAAGGTTTATATTATAAGCTACTAAAGGGAAGGTGCTTCTATAAAGAAAGCAGGAAGTATATATAAAGTATACAGTTATATATAGAACTTACTAGAAAAAGGAGTGTCTATATATATCTCTATTAGCTAAACCTTTAAAGGCAGGCTAATAATTATTATATATTATACCTTATATTTACCTATATATTTATATTTTTATCACTCTTTATTATATATTTTTAACTTAGTTTTTATAATATAATTACTTTTCTTTTAAAAATAAAAATTTAGTTAGTAATAGGTTATAAAATAATAATTACCTATACTATATTTTAAATAAACCTTAGCCTAATTAATTAAAAGCTTACCTTATACTTTAGAATAAAATAAGGCTATAATTAATACCTTAAATAAATAACCTAAAGTTTTTAATAAACTTCTTTAATTATCTTATTTCTAAAAATATATAATAAAAATACTATTATAAAAAATAAAAATACTAAAAAGCTATCTAATATAATAAAGTAATAACCCTTAACCTATTTAATTATAAGCTATTAGCCTTAATAAAGCCTTAGAAGTAATATTTATTAAATAACTAAAACTTAAAAGAAGTTTATAATAATAACCTTTTAAATATAAAGATAAGAGCTAGTTTTAATATATATTCTTTATTATGTCCCTAAATATCTAATTTATAACCTTTTAAGATAACTTTTAAAATAACTTTATAAAACTCTTTTAAATATTAGTAAATTTTAATCTAAACTCTTTAAAAACTTATTATTTTTCTTTAAAGTAAATTCTAAAGATCTTTTAAAAAATTAACCTAATAAGCTTTTTAAAGCTAGCTAAAGATAAGCTTTAATAATATATATACTTATAGCTATTATACTAATATCTAAATTATAAAAATAAGCTAGTACTTTACTTAGATATTTTAAAGCTTTTTAACTATTATAAAACTATTAAATATAAATTTTATAATTTTATTAATAGCTTTTATATTATAAACTTTAATATAAAGCTATATATTTTTTATAAAATAAAATGTTTTATAATAAAATCTTTATAACTTAAGTAAAGGTTTATACTTAAGAAATATAAGCTAATATAATTCTATTTTTAAAATTAAATATAATTCCTTTAAAGCTTACTTATATACTACTAAAAACTAACTAATTATTTAAACCTAATATAAACCTTACCCTAACCTTATAATAACCTTAACTAAATCTTTCCCTTTCAAGCCCTTCCCTTAATAATAATAAACCTTATAATAAATATTTTAAATATAATAAACCTTATATAAAAAAATAATACCTTAAACCTTTATATATATAATATTACTTTAATAATTATATAATATAATAATATTTTAATATACCTAATATATAGCTATTTAATTGGTCTATAGGCTTTAGTATAGAACTAGTATAAGCTATATAAAGAGTATAAAAATCTATTAGTTAAAACCTTATTATAATAAAAAAATACTTTTAAATTAATAAGTGTTAAATTAACTTAAATATAATCTTTAACTTAAATAATATTAATACCTTAATAAATAGCTAACTTATTAAAGACTTTAACTAACTTCTAAAAGGCCTTAAAGTTTATATAATTATAGTTAAAGCTATTATTTAGGTTTATAGCTAAACCTTAAAACTATTTAAAATAAAAAATAATTAAAAAATAAAAAGTATATATACTTTCTTTATATAGTTATTAAAATAAAAAAGAATATAATTTTAAATTATTTATAGTTTTATATTATAAATCTTTAAATTACTTAAAAATAAAATATATAGAATTACTTTTTATATAATAAGTCTTTTAATCTTTTATTCCTTTTAAAATTAACTTATAAAGTACTTATTAAATATTAAATAGTTTATTATATTATAATCTTTATTAAGCTAATAAATATAAATAACTTACTAAAACCTAATAAAAAACCTACTTATATACTTAATAATCTATTAATACTATCTTTTAAATATAAAGAATATAAAAAGGTTTTTTTTACTAAAGCTATTATAAAGCTAGCTTTTATATTAAAAAGAACTTACTTAATTTAACTTATTAGTAAAAGAAATCTACTTTTTAATATCTTATTTATACCTTAGCCTTAGCTAAATTAAAGGTTTTATACTAATACTTAAAAAGTACTATAAAAAAAGGGTAAATATAGTACTTTAATAGTTTTATTAAAGCTTTTATATTATTTATATTAAAAAAAGGTAATAAGCTATAGCTTTATATAAATTACTATACTTTAAACTTAGTAACTTATAAAAATATTATACTCTTACCCTTAATAAACTAGATTTTTAATTACTTTTAAAGTATAAAGGTTTTTATTAAATTAAACTTAAAAGATATTTATTATTAGATTTAAATTTAAAAAAGAGAAAAATAAAAGATTATATTCTAATATTATTATAATTAATTTAAGTATTATATTATACTATTTAAGCTTATAAATGCCTTAATAACCTTTTAAAAATATATTAATAAAGTATTATATAACCTAATAAATAATATTTATATTATATATTTAAATAATATCTTTATTTATAGTAATAACCTTATTAAATATATATAATATATAAAAAAGGTATTTATAAAATTATAATAAGCTAAATTATTTATAAATCTAAAGAATATACTTTTAATAAAAATACTCTTAATTACTTTAAGTTTATAATTTTATTATAAAGAATTTATATAAAAAAAAGTATATTTAAACTATTATAAATTAGCCTAAACCTATTTATATTTAAAATATTTCTTTTAAATTTATTAAGTTTTATTATTATTTCACTAAAAGGTATAAGATTATTATAATACCTTTTATTAAGCTAATAAAAGATAGCTAAACTAAACCTATAGTTCTTAGTATTTAAAAATATATTATATTTAAAAAGTTAAGAAAAATGTTTATTAAGGGATTATTATTTCTTTACTTTAATTTAATAATACTTACTTAAATAAAAATAAATACTTTAGATTTTATAATTAAAGTAATTTTATTATAATAATAGTTAAATAATTTATAAAACTTTATAATATTTCTTTTAAAAAAGCCTAAAAAAGATAGCTTTATTATTTAATATTAAATATAAAGATATTAATAATTATAAAAGTATTTATAATATAATAATAATAATATATATATATATATATAAAAAGTCTTAGTAATAATTAATAATTTAAATTATATTTACTTTATAAAAAAGTAAAAGCTTTTAAGTTATTAAGTTTAAGCTTTAAACTACTTAAGCCTATTTTATTTTATAATTAAGTATTAACTAAGGTAATAAAATCTAATAAATAGTTTATTGAAAAAAGGTAAACCTTTGAGTAATAAAGTAAAAAGGAGAAAGTAATAAAGCTATTTTTTTAGAATATTATAAAGGTTTATAAACCTTGAGGGAATAAAGGATATAAATATAAATAAAATATTTAAAATATTTAATATAGCTTTTTTAATAAACTTAAAAAAGTAAAAAGAAAGTAAAAGAGTTTAGGTTATATCTAGCTTTATTTTACTTATTAAAAGGACTTTAGCCTACTTTAAATATATAACTTATTATACTAAATATATAAAAACCTTTAATAAAGATTACTAATATATTAAATAAACCTATACCTTTTTTAAAAGTAATAGATAATATTTAATAAAAGGATACTTTTATATAAATAGTATTATAAAAAAAAGGTAAAAATAAATATTAGTTAAAATAATAAAAGTATAAATAATTAAAGGATTAATAGCTAAGGCTTTATAATATATTAAGAATAAATATATATACCTTTAAGGCTATAATTAAAAGTTCTAATATTATTATATAATAATATATTAATAGAATATTAAGAGGTAAGTTAAAGTTTCTAATAAATTATAAATATATATTATTAAAAAAGAATAAAAAATATATAAAAAACTATATATAAATATATAATAATTATTAGCTAATAAAGGTTAAATATTACTAACCTTATAATAAACTTATCTTATTATTTATATTTAAATAATTATTTTAAAAAGTCCTAATAAACTTTATTATTAATCTACTATTATTTTAAAATAAAATTAAAAACTTAATATAATCTTAGTAATAGTTAAATAATTTATAAAGTTTATAGTTTATATTTTTATTTATAAAAAGATTATTAATAAAAAACTTATAAACTTAATATTTAAATATATTTATAACCTTTATAAGCTTTTATATAATATTATTTTAAATTAAGAATTAGTTTTTATAAATAGATTTTAGTAAAGCTTTTATTACTTTCTTTTATATAAATAATAACTTAATACTTTCTTTTATTTTTAAATTAATAGCTAAATAAAATATTAGAACTAGCTTATTAAGTACTATTTATAAAACTTTTATAATAAAAAATAGCTTAATTAAGCTAATAAATGATCTTTTACTTAGCTGATATATAATGCCTTTAAATACTTTAATATAAATAAGTTATTAATATACCTATTATATAAATATTAATTAGAATTTCTAAAGATAAATATAGTTTTATTATAAGGCCTAAATAATAATATAATAAACTATATTTATAAAATCAAGGCTATTTAGAAGCTTATTATAAAATTATTGTAAAATATATAATAAATCTAAAAGTATTAATATAATATAAAAAGAAATAATAAAAAGTTTATAATTAAGAATTAGCTTTATTTTTATTTATATTATACTAGCTTGCGTATCTTATAGCCTAGAACTTTTATTATATAATATAGTGGAACCTTTTTAAAAGAAAACTACTATATACTATATATTACTCTATTATTAGCCTAAAATTATATTAATATCTAGCTAGCTTTATCTTTTTATACTTATTTAAGTATCTTATTATAGGGCTAATCTACTTAAATTAGTTTTTAAAGATTTTATATATACTCCTTTTTTTTATTATTTCTTTAAAATAGCCTTAGGCTACTTCTATTTAATTTCCTTTTACTATTAAAGTCCTTAAAACTAGGTTATAATCCCTTTTATTTATAATTAACTAACTTAGCTTATTATTTTATTATATATCTTTAAATTAATATTATTATACTTTTTATTTTTATTAATTAAACCTTTAAAACTAATAAACTATATATAGCTTAAATTATATATAATTATTAGCCTTTTAGTTTATTAAGTCTCTTTAAAGTTATTTTACTTTATACTTAATAGGCTAGGCTAATATTAGGCTAGCTTTAAATTATAAAGTAAGGATTATTATTATTATATTTATTTATATTATCATAAAATATTATAATCTATAAAAATATTCTTTTTATATTATATTTTATACCTTTTATATAATAAACTAAGAATAAAATTAGGCTTAATATATATCTTAATAAAGGTAATATTATAATCTAATACCTTACTTTATAATAATTAGGTATTTTTATTTTTTTTTATTTAAATATACTTTAGCTTTATATTAGCTATATAGCTTCTAGGCTATATAGTATTTTATAATATAGCCTATTTTATAATACTTAAAGTATTAATAAGGCTAGATTAGCTTATAATAGGGCTTAAATTTATAAGTTTAAAACTAGGCCTTTTTTATAAAGTTAGTTAGCTTTTTTAACCTTTTTAATATTAAAAATAAAAGTAGTTTTTTTTATATTTTTATATTAAGGCTACTTTATAGCTACTTTAATTAATAAGATATTATTCTTTTTAACTATAGTCTTAATTATTACTTTTTTTTTTACTTAAAATATCTTAAATATTAATACTTTTAATAATAACTTATTATACCCTTTAATATATTATTATCTTAGGTTTAAATATAGCCTTAACTTATACTTTATTTATTATTATTTTCTTTATAATATCTTCTAATATAATAATAATAACTTTACTTTATAGCTATTATATAGCTATAATAGATCTAGCTTTAGCCCTAAAGGCTTAGTTAATAGCTTTTTTAATTTTAATAAAGGATTATTATTAGTATTCCTTTATAATAATTAAACTTTTAATTAAGATCTTTCTTTTTAGTTAAAAGAGTATTTACTTAGCTATTTTAATTATAAAGCTTTAAGCTAATTTTATAATAATTACTATTTAACTCTTTACCTTTAGCTTTATATATATTTACTTACTTATTTATTAAATTACATTTTATAAAAATATATTAATTATAGCTTAAATCTATAATATTATTTTATTAAATAAAAAAATATATAATCTTTTAAATATTATTAAATAAAAAATCCTTTACAATTAGCTTAAATATAATAATTAATACTTTATTTTTATATTCTTTAAATACTTAGATTACTTTTACTTTTAACTTAGTTTTAATTTAAATATTAATTCTAAGCTATTTATTTAATTATTAATCTTTTTATTTATTTATAATCTTTTTAAGGTTAGCTTTAATAAAAGTTTTATAGGTAAAAATTTCTCTTTCCTTTAGCTTAAACCTAGAGTATATAGGGTTATTAATTTATATTAATAACTTATTTATACCTATATTTTTACCATAGATCTAATATAGTATTAGTCCTAGGTTAATTTAACCCTAAGGAATCTAATTCTAGTATTATCTTTAGTTTTTACCTATTAGTTAAGCGTAGGTTTTTTTTTTATATCTTATAACCATTCTTCTTAAGGATTAGGTTTTAATTTTTATAAAATACTTAAACTTAAAACGCTTAATTAAAAAGCTTATAAAAAAAAGTATACTAAACTTTATTAAATTTAAAAAAAAAGAAAAGGTTAGGATAAGTAGCCTTATATACTAATTATAATTACCTAGCTTAATATAAATCTATAATATCTTTAATATTATTAACCTTAAGCGTTATTATAGTAAAAATAGTAAACCTATTAAACTAATAAACTATCTCTTTATAATAAAAGAAATATTTAAAATTAAGTATATTATGAAATATAAGTATTTAAAGTAATATTAATTATATTTTATTAAATAAGTTAAATATTTAAATATAAATAATATTTAAATAAAAAAGTTAGACTTTATAGATAAAGTATTAGTTAAGGAGTATAAAAAAAGCTAAAGTAAATAAGACCTGTAAATAATAAAAAATAATAATAATAAAGTAATTAATTTTAGCTATAAATAATAATAAAAAGCTATAAATATTACTTTATATATAAAGTAAAAAGGAATAACTAGGTATATAAACCTATTACTAACTTTAACTATATAGTAAAATTACTTTTTTTCTTTTCTTTTTCTTTTCCTTTTTTACTTACTTTAATATAATAATTAAATCCTTCTTTTATTAAAAGGCTTTCTTAAGGTTCTAGCTTATAATAGCCTTTTAAAGGTAAATAAAAAGAATTACCTTTTATAATAAAGTTAATATAAGTAACTTTATTAAAATAACTTAAAAACCTTATTATATTATAAAAAAATATTATTAATAATTATTATAAAATAATATTTCTTTTTATAATTAAAGTAAAGTAGTATATTTATAGGTAATTTATTAGATTTTTTACTAAGCTATCTTTTCTTTTTACTTTTTTATTATAGCTTTATATATTAATAAAATATTCTTATAAATAATGTTTTAAAGTTTATTTTATAAAATCTTAATAAGCCTTTAATAAAAAGGTTAGTTAAAAATTTATAAGAAAAAAGTAAAAAACTTATAAAGAATAAAACCTTTATATAAAAGTAAAATAAAATAACTAAGGTCTTACCTATTAAAATAATATAAAAGAATAGCTTAATATAACTATATTTATTAATATAATATAGCTAATATTTTATTAGGTTTAGTTAAAAGTATTAGATATAAGGTAATAGTAAAGAGTATAATAATATATATTTTATTACTTTTATAAAGTATTAAAAGCTTATTTATAAAATTCTAATCTTAATTAATATATATATAAATATAATAAATATAAGTAAATTTATAACTAAAAAGATAGTTATTAAATATATTTTATAAAACTTAAAAAATACTTTATTTATAAGATAATTATATTATATAATTTTTTTTAAATATAATTATTAAGATAGCCTTTTTTAAAAAGGGGTTTAGGGTAATAATATAAGTACTAAATAATAATATATATAAATATAAGAAAGTAACTATTATAATAATATATATAAATAACCTAATAAAAAAAATAAAAGGTAAGGTATACTTTTAAAGGGATATTATATACTCTTATATAATAAAAGAGCTAATAAAAGCTATAATAAGTTTATAATAGAAGTAAATAATATAATATAATAAAAAGAATATAAAAGGTTAAAATCCTCATTTTTTTCTTATCTTTACTTAAATTTATAAAGATAATATTTATATTTAATTCTTTAGTTAAGATTTATAAAAAGTATAAAAAATATATTAAAGTATATTTTAAAGTAAATAGTAATATTATAATAAAATAGATAGTTTTACTAAGGCAGTATTAGCTAAAGGAAAAGAAAAAGAAAAAGAAATATAAAAAGAGAAAAGAAAATATTAAAAGTAAAAAAAGGTAAAGGTAATAAAGTTTATATTATATTTATTATTTAATAATATAGAAGGTAAATATTTACTTAAAAATATTTAATAAATATAATAAAAAGGGAAGTTTATTATAAACCTTATAACTTAAGTATATATAATTAACTTAAGGTTAGCTTAAAAAGAGTTATTAAAACTTTAGTCTTACTAATAATAAGCCTATTTAAAGATTTTTAAAAATATAAATAGCTTATTATTATTATTATTAATAACTATTAAAATATTATTATTATTATTTAAATAATACTTTTATAAAAAAAGCCTATTAATAAATATAAGATTACTAATAAGATACTTAAAATAATAGTAATTAGATATAATTATAAAGAAAGTACTAATATTTTTATTAGAAGTAATAATATAAGCTTAATAGTTATATTTAAGTATAAAGATAACCTTATAAAAGTAAGGTATAATAAGTAAATTAAAAATAAAAAAATAAAAAGTAATTAAATAAAGTAAATTATAAAGGAAAAAAGGGAAATAAATAAAAGAAAAGTAAAGTAAAGAATTTATAAGTAAAATAGAAAAGGGAAGAATTATAAGAAAAGAGTAATTATAAAGAAAGAAAAAGGAAAAAAAATATAAAAGGTATAAAAAATAAAAAAAAAAAGAAAAAGTAATTATAGTTTTATAAGGAAGAAATAACTAATAATAAAGGGAATTCACTAAGATAAATTTTATAATTAGCTAAAGAATAAGAGTATATAGAAAGGATATAATAAAGTATAGGGTAGCTATAAGTATAAAGGATTAGTAAGGTAATACTATAAAGGCTAAGTTAGTATAGCTGTAAAAAGAAAGGATTATAAGTAAGTAATTATAATAAATAATTAAAAAAGAAAAGGGATTAGTATAGGCTAAGAAAAAAATATAAAGGTAGTTAGATATAGCTAGAGAGGTAAGTATATAAAAGTATATAAAACCTTATTAGTATTAGGGTAATATTATAAAAAATAAGGCGCTTTATTATAAGCTATTAAAGGGAAAGTACTTTTATAAGGAAAAGAAAAAGTATATATAAAGTATATAGCTTTATATATAACTTATTAGAAAAGGAAGCGTCTATATATACCTTTGCTAGCTAGACCTCTAAGGGCAGGCTAGCGATTATTATATACTATACCTTATACTTACCTATATAGTTATATCTCTGCCACTCTCTGCTATATATCTTTAACCTAGTCTTTAGAGTTTATAAAGGCTTTAAAGATTATTTATATATATTACTTTATTAAAAGGTAAACTTATATTAAGTTTAATAAGGCTTTTTTTTAATATATTACCTAATTAATATTTTATATAATAGTTAGCTTAATAAAATATTAACTTAAATATTTTTATAAATATTCTTAATTAATATAAGTAATATATTTTTATTTTATTTTAATATATTTATATTTTAAAGTACTTTTAAAATTAAGCTAAATATAAGCCTAATATAAATAATATTATATTTATATATTTTTAATTTTTATTAACTATTACTTTTTACTATTTTATATATTTTAGCTTTATATTTAAAAGTACTAATTAATTTAATACTTAATAATATATTTTATTTTAAAGTATTTATAATATTACTTTAAATAAACCTTTTTTATATAGAGCTTTATAATATATAATTATGGTCTAAGGGCAGGCGCGGGCGAGCGTGGGCGCAAGGCTATTAAGACTATAAAGGAAGGAACAAAGGGAAGTAAGGAGATAGATAAGGGCGACAGGGATAGACTAGGATGGGCAGCTGCAAGCTAGCCCTAGGGTAATAAGATTAGTACACTGCCTATATTAGTTAACTATAACTAAATAAGGACTATACTTTAGATAGTATACTAATAATAATATAGATATAATCGCTAAGTAATAGGCCTAGGGTATGTTTATATAAAACTAAATAATTAGAATTAATAATCCCTTCCCTTAAAATTAGAGGAGTCTAATAGCTTTATAGATAAGGCTAAATAAATAAATAAAGAAAACTAGTACTAATATATAAGTAAGGTAGAGGAGGTTTTTAGCCTATAGTAGGTTTTCTCTTTTAAAATTAGACTAAAAGTATTAGGCTATTAGGACTAGTAACTAAAGTAATATAAATAAATAAATAAATAAATAATATATAATTATAATTAAAAATAAAGGCTTTAATAATAAAGTTAGTTAATATTTAGAATAATACTAACTTTTAAGTTTAAAATTATATATAAAGCTATAATACCTTAAAGCTAATATATAACTAAATAAAGGATTACTTTTATATTTTATTTTTATATTTTTTTAATAAAGCTTTATTAATAATATTATTAATATTGTATAAACTAATACCTTTAATAATAACTTAATAAATTAATATATTAGTAATATATTATTCAATATTCTTTCTAAAAAAAATATATAATAAGTATTTTATTATTACCTAATCTTAAATAAGTATAGCCTTTAAAATTAAATCTTAAAGTTTTATATATATTTCCTTTTACTTTTTAATATTAAATAGTTATATTTAATATATTTTTTTATATTATAATCTTAAGTTTAATAAACTTAGAGCTATTCTTTTATTATATTAGCTTATTATAATTCTATAATTTCTATTATTAATTTTTATTTACTTATTATTATTATTTATATTATATTTACTTTAAGTCTATATTATTATAAGTAAGTAATTTAGACCTAATAAAATCAAATCTAAGGTTATTTTTTATTTTTAATCGCTCTATTAGTTAGTATAGGTGTTTTTTTATTACATTCTAAAGCTTCTTTATTTTATTAAATTAATCTTAATATTATTAAATTTAAAAAAAAGTAATTAATATAAAAGTATAATAAATTATTTAAAATAATAAAAGAAATAAATATTATAGCTTTTTATAAGATAAATTTAATTTAAATTTAATATAATTAATAAAATAATATTATTAATTTTACTAAAATTATTTAAAACCTTAAAGTATAATATTAAAAGTGAAAGAATTTTATTAAGTTTAATTATATTTTATAAATAATTAAAATAAAAATAAAAGTATTTAATAAAAAAAAGAAAAGTATTATAATAATAATTAAATTAAAAGAAATTATTATCTAAAGCTATATTATAAATTTAATATAAAGCTTTAAGAAGGTATAATTTATAAAATAGAAAAAAAGAAAGATTTATAATAAGTAATAATTAAATAATATTAAAAACTTATTAATAAAATAAGTTTAAAATAAAAGTAAAATAAAAATAAAAAATAAAAAAAAGTTAATAAATATAAAAAGTAAATTAAACTAATTAAAAAGTAAAAAGAAAATTAAAAAAAGTATTATAAATAAAAAAATATTAATAATATAAAAAGTAAAATATTATAAGCTTAAAATTTTATTATAATTATAAAATAAAAAAGTAATTAATAGTAGTACTCTAATAAGATTATAAGTTATATTAATAGCTTATATAAGATAAATTAAAGGTTTATATAAAGAAAGGGCTATAATAAATAAAACTTTTTATATTTTAAACTAAGAATAAGTTAAAAGTAATAATAAAAATATATAAAAAAAGCTATAATTTTAGTAAATGGATTTCTTTTTAAGTCTTTAATAACTTATTATTAAGTTAGCCATTTTTAAGCCTAATATAAAGGTAATAGTTAAATTTAATAAAGTTTGATTAATAATTTAATCCTTAAGGCTTTAAAAGGCTTGAAGTAATAATAAGGTTTTTAATAAAATAATCAAAATATATAAAGGCTTATAAGTAAAAGTAATTAATATAGCTAACTAATATTCTTTTATAATCTAAATACTATTTATAATAGTTTTAAGAAACTATAAGATAATAATTAAAAGTAAATATATAAAGATTAATTTTATTACTAAATATAATTAAAAAAGTAATTTATTTATTTATTTCTATACTAGATTAGCCACCTAAGGCCCTAATATCTCTACACTATTTTCTATAATAGAACCTTTTTGGGAGAAAATTACTATACTTTATATATATATACTATTATTAGCCTAGGTTTATATTAGCCTTTAGCCTAGCTTTATAGTCTAATATTTATAAAACAGGCTTTTTATATAGCTTACTTATTTAATTTAGTTTTAGAAGGGAAGGTTTATTATATACCTTTCTTTTATCCTAGTTCCTTTATAAGGGCTAGCCTAAGTAGGCCTATACTACACCTATACCTATTACTTTTCTCTAGCTATTAAGCTTATTATAAGTTAGATTATAGTCTTTATTTAATTATAAAGTAATAAACTTACCTATATATCTTATAATAGCCCTTTAGATTAGCACTATAATACCTTTAGCTTAAGCCTACTTTAACTATCACGCTTTTTTATTTAAGTTAATAACTTATAATTAAAACTATAAATAATTATATAACTTATAATTAATTATATCTAATATTAACTATCCTTTATATTTAATAAGTAATACCTTTATTAATACTATATTAGCCCTAAACCTTACAATAAGGTGTATTATTATTATTATTATAAAGATTATAGTAAGGCGTTATAGCTAATAAAAATAATACTTCTATACCTAATCCTATATATTTTATATAATAAAGTAAGATTATAATTAGGCTAAATATATACCCTTATATAAGTAATATTATAATCTTATCTTTTACCTTATAATAATTAGGTATTTATATTTTTTATTTAAATAGATATTAGCTTTATATTAGCTATATATTACTCTTATTATATAGTACTTAGTAATATATCCTATCTAGTAATACCTAAAGCACTAATAGGGGTAGATTAGCTTATAATAGGGCTTAATAATATAGACATGCGAGTTTAGTATAAGGCCTCTCTTATAGAGTTGGTCAGCTTCCTTAGCTCCCTTAATACTAAGGATAAATTAAAAAAGTAATTAAAATTATTATTATTTATTCGCTTATAATTATAATAAAAATAAATAAATTTTTATTAAATGGCTAGATAAATAACTATAGAAAAGGTTTATAAAAATAATAATATAAATAATAAAAGAATTTATAAAAATAGCCTAAAAGTAATATAAAGTTATTTAATTATTATAACTTAATTTTAAAAGTATTTATAATAAAGTTAATTATTAATAGTTAATATATATAATAAATAAACTTAAAGTAAATTAAATTTTCGATAATAAATTTAAAGCTTTTTTAAAAATAAAAATAGCTTAGCTTTAATTTTTAAAAAAAAGAAATCTTAGCTATTTAATATTAATTTAGCTTTTTATAATCTTTAATCCTATTTCTTTATTATATTATTTCTTTATATAAAGTTTTAAAAAAAGGCTAAGGCTTATAATAATAAAATTCTTTAATAATATTAACCTTTTTATATATTAAGAATATAAAATAAACCTAATATTATTTTTAAGCTATTTAAGCTATATATTTAAAGTAATTAATAAAAGTTATATTATATTTAAAGCTAAAAAAGAGAAAGCTTATTTTCTTTATTAAAGCTTAAAGGCTAAATAAAGAAAAGTTTAGCTTAAACCTAATAAAATAGCTTTAGTTATATTAACTTTTTTCTTTTAATATTTATTTAAATTTAAAGTTAGCTTAAATAAAGTATATCAAGAATATTAAAATAAAAGTAAGCTTAATATATACTCTTAATATTTATCCCTTAAATTTAAAGCTATAAAATAATAGAAATATAGAAGATTTATATAAAAATAATATATAATGAATTAATTAAAAAAGCTAATTTTTTTTATATAATTATAGAAAAAAAAAGTTTAATAGTTTAATAATAGCCTTAAAGAAGATAAATCACCTTATAGTTATTATAAAAGTATATAAAATAGCCTTAATATAAAGTATTAAAGTAAAAGCTTTTATCTCTTTTTTTAACCTTTACTTTAACTATTAGGTTATAAGAATTGAAAGCTAGTATAAAGGTAGCCTAGTTATAAAATAAATATAAAAAGTATATTAAAGTTACTTAAATATTTTAAAAAAAGCAAAAAAATATAATAGACTTAAAAGTAAAAGTAAAATAAGCTTATAAAAGTATAAAACCTAAAGGACCTTTAATAAAAAAAGGTAATAATATATAACTAATAATACTAATAAAAAATAAAAACTAAGTATATATAGCCTAAAGATACTTTAAAAGGAAAGCTATTAATATATAAAACTTATATATAATTATAATCTAAATCTTAAAAGTTTATATTAAATTATATAAATATAAAAGCTTAATATATATATAGTTTTATATAAAAGAAATTAGGCTATAAAGACTTTTTTAAGAAAAAGTCTTTATAATTAATAGCCTAATATATTTATATAATATTAAATTAAAAATACCTTAATATTTACTTATTATATATTTAAATATAAAAAAAGCTAAAAGAAAAGCTTAATATATAGCTAATTATGATTTTAAAGATAATACTTATATAACTAATAATAAGATTAATATTAAGCTAATAAAGTAATTTTTATAATTATAATAAATAAAATAATATAAATTAATATAAAAATAAGCTTAAAACTAGAATTATTATAAAAGTAAACTAAAGTAAAAATAATAGCTTTATATTGTTAATTACTAAAAAGAACTAAAAACTATATATCTAACTATATCTCTAACTTAAATCTTATTCTAAGTATAAAATATACTTAGTGATTTATCTTTTATTTTCTTTTTAATTTTTTCTAAATTATAAAGTTACTTTTATAGCTAGCTATTCATTATTTATTATTATTCTAATAATAAATAAGCTTTATTTTATTATTAAAGTAATATAAGGCTATAATAAAAGTAATATTAAAAAAAGGCTTAATTTTTTTTATTTTAAACTTAGAAAGTTAAAGTAATAGAAGATAAAAAAAGTATATAGCTTTTTTTATTTTTTAAATATGCCTGTTTTATATTTATAATAACCTTTTAAAGTAATTGTTATAAGGGGCACCCTCGCTACTGAATTTAGGGTAATAGACTATACCTTAAGGCTAAGGCTAAGATTATAGAATCTAGGGTTAGAATAAAAATAACCTAGTTTTAAAGGAGAACTAAATAGCCTTAAGCACTAACTCTTAAATAATAGTAATTAGCCTTTTTAAGCCTTTATAATAGCTTTAATTTATAAAAAATAAAACTTTATATATTATATTTAATACTTATAAATATTATAACTATTTAATAGTTATAAGCTTATATAGTTTAACTAATAATTAATTATATTAAAAGCTTTTATTAAAATTAAAGTTATTTTAAATAAAATTACTTTTAAAATCTCTTTTATAAAATTCTTTTAATAATAAAATAACTTTACTAATAACTCCTTTATTATTAAACTTACCTTTAAATAAAAACTAATTTTAAATATTTAATAATAAAATAAATTAAATAAAAGTATTTAAAAATACTATATTAAACTATTAAATCTAGCCTAAAGTTAACCTTAAATAAGCTTATAAAGATATTAACTTTTATAGGGAATCTAAGCTTTTAAATATTAATAGTATTTATAAAATACTTATTAAGTAAGCCTTTTTTACTAAAAAAAAATTATTATTATATTTATTAAAACCTTATTAATTTAGCTTTAATTATAACTTAAAAGCTAAATTAAAATAAAATCTTTTAATAATTAAAATTTATTTTAATTAAAAATAATATATTTTTTACTTAAAATAATCTTAATAATATTAAAGCTAAAAACATTTATAACTCTTTTATTATTTATATATAAAAATATAATATTAAGCTTACTTATAAAATATAAAAAAGCTTAATATATTTAAAAGTATAAAACTAAATAATTTAAATAATTAATATAAATACTTTTTATAATATTTTTTAAAAAAGTAAAAAGTAAAGATTTTACTTTTATTATTTATTAAATTATAAAGAAACTTATAAAGTAATTTATATTTAGCTATTATTTTTATATAATAATAGCCTAAGTAAAATATAAAAAAGCTTTAAAAAGGCTATAAAAATAAAAATTAAAGTAAAGTTTTAAATTTAAAAATTAAAATATACTTATAATAAAATACTAAACCTTAAGTTATTTAATTTTAATAATAAATTAATAATTAAGTAATATAAAGATAGTAATATAGATAGTTAAGCAAATTATAAAGATAGCCTAGAATTAGCGCGGAGTTATTTTATTATTATAACTTAATCTTAAGAGCGCTTATAATAAAGTTAATTACTAATAGCTAATATATATAATAAATAAGCTTAAAGTAAACTAAACCTTTATATAATAGATCTAAAGCTTTCTTAAGGTAAGAATAGCCTAGCTTTAGTTTAAGGGTAAAAAGTCCTAGCTATTTAATATTTATTTAAAGGTATTATAAAGCTTTTTACTATTTTTAATTCTTTTTTTCTTTTATATTACCTTTTTATATAAAGTATTAAAGGGAAGGCTAAGGCTTATAATAATAAGTTACTTTAATAATACTAATCTTTTTATATATAAAAAGAATATAAAGTAAACCTAATATTACTTTAAAGCTATTTAAGCTATATATTTAAAATAATTAATAAAAGTTAGATTATATTTTAAATTAAAAAAAAGTAAGTTTATTTACTTTACTAAGGCTTAAAAGGTAAATAAAAGGAAAGTTTAGTTTAAACTTAATAAAATAGCTTTAATTATATTAGCTTAATTTTTTAATATATATTTAAATTAAAAACTAACTTAAATAAAGTATATAAAGATTACTAAGGTAAAGGTAGACTAGCTTTAATATACTCTTTTTATATTTATAGCTTTAGCTTAAAGCTATAAAATAATATAAGCTTAAAAAGTTTATATTAAAGTTATATATAATATATTAGCTTATAAAGCTAATACTTTTTATATAATTATAAAAAGAAATAATAAGCTTAAAAGCTTAATAATAGCCTTTAATAAAGAGTAAATAAGTTATTTTTAGATTATTATAAAGGTATATTAAATAGCTTTAATATAAAGTATTAAAATTAAAGCTATAGTTCTTTTTTTAAATCTTTACTTTAATTATTAGATTATAAGATTTAAAAGTTAGTTAAAAGGTAGTCTAATTATAAAATAAATTTAAAAAGAGTATATTAAAATTACTTAAGTATTTTAAAAAAAAAATATAATAGGCTTTAAAGTAAAAGTAAAGTAAAGCTATAAAAGTATAGAACTTAAAAAATCTTAATAAAAAAAAAAGTAATAATATATAATTAATAATATTAATAAAAAGGTAATAAAGATTAAGTATATATAACCTAAAGGTACTTTAAAAAAGAAACTATTAATATTTAAGATTTATATATAATTATAACCTAAATTTTAAAGATTTATATATAATTATAACCTAAATTTTAAAGATTTATATATAATTATAACCTAAATTTTAAAGATTTATATATAATTATAACCTAAATTTTAAAGATTTATATTAAATTATATAAATATAAAAGCTTAATATTTATATAACTTTATATGAAAGAAATTAAATTATAAATATTTTTCTTTTTAAAAAAGGTTTTTATAGTTAATAGCCTAATATATCTTTATAATATTAGCTTAAAAATACTTTAATATTTATTTACTATATACTCTAATATAAAAAAAGCTAAAAAAAAGCTTAGCTTATAAATAACTATAGCTTAAAAGGTAATATTTATATTAAATAATAATAAGATTACTATTAAGCTAATAAAGTAATTTTTATAATTATAATAAATAAGATATTATAAAGTAATATAAAGATTAGTTTAAAACTAAGACTATTATAAAGATAGCTAAAAGTAAAAATAATAATTTTATATTACTAATTATTAAAAACTAAAAATTATATATATAATTATATTTTCTTTAGCTTTAATTTTACCTTAAGTATAAGATATATTTAGCTATTTTTAATTTTTTTTCTTTTTTAATTTTTTTTTAAACTATAAAGTTACCTTTATAACTAGCTATTTATTATCTATTATTACTTTAATAATAAATAAACTTTATTTTATTATTAAAGTAATATAAGGCTAAAGTAAAGGTAATATTAAAAAAGAGCTTTTAATTTTAAGATTTTTTTTTTCTTTTTTTTCTTTTATTTTAAGCTTATAGATTAAGGTAATAAAGGATAAGAAAGGTATATAGCCTTTTTTATTTTTTATATAAGCTTACCTTATATTTATAATAACCTTTTAAAATAATATAATAGTATAAGTATAAAATATATTTATATTTTTATAAATAAAATATTACTTATATTATAAAGGTTAATTAATAACTTATTAGTTTAAATAAATTATTTTAATATTTTATAAATATTAAATAAATCTAATATAATTATAAATAATAAGCTAGCTTTATAAGGAGTTATAATTAGTTTAAAGTATAAGGTAATATTAATAAAGTTATTTTAATTAGTAAATTATAATTAGATTAATAAAAAAAATAAAGATATAATAGATTTAAAGTATTAATATATTATAAAGGCTTTTTTAATAATAATAATAAAAATAGCCTAAAAAGTAAAAGCCTTAACCTTATAATTATAAAATATAGGCTATAAAGTATTAATAAATAAAACTAATATAAAGTTAAAGTAAAGATATTTATTATATAATATATAATAATATTACTTTTAAAGGCTTAATAGGCCTTATAAAGCTTTTTATAATTAGCCTAATTAATATAAAAAAAGCTAGGCTTTTTTTATATATATAAAATATATATAAAATATAAAAGGTTATAAAAATAAGCTTAAATTAAATAAGTTAGTTAATTATAAAGTTAATATAAAGCTAAAAAGTAAAAAAATAAATTAAGTTAATAAAAAAAGAAAAAATATAATAATAATAATAATAATAATAAAAATAATAATAAAAAATAGTAAGTATAAATATAAGGTAAAGATAAATAAAAATAAAAAGGAAAATAATAATAAAAAAAAAGGTAATAAAAAGAATAAAAGAAAAAGAATAAAAAAATAAAAAAATAAAAAAAAGCTAAGAAAAATATAAGGCCTAAAGGATTATATATAAGGGATAAAGTTAAGGCTAATAAATAAGTATAAAGGAAGTAAATAAAATCTTAAGGTAAATATAAGTAAGTATAAGTATAAGGCTATTAAAACTATAAAAAAAGAAATAAAGAAAAGTAAAAGAATAGTTAAAAGTAATAAAGGTAAACTAAAAAGGGTAGCTATAAGCTAGCCTTAAGGTAATAAGGTTAATATATTACTTATATTAGTTAATTATAATTAAATAAAAACTATAACTTAAATAATATATTAATAATAATATAAATATAATTATTAAGTAATAGGCCTAAGGTATATTTATATAAAACTAAATAATTAGGATTAGTAATCCTTTTTTTAAAATTAAAGAAATCTAATAGCTTTATAAATAAGGCTAGACTAATAAATAAAGAAGACTAGTATTAGTATATAAGTAAGGTAGAGAAGGTTTTTAGCCTATAATAGGTTTCCTCCCTTAATATTAGAATAAAAGTATTAGGCTATAAAGACTAATAATTAGAGTAATATAAATAAATAAATAAATAATTAAGTAACTTTTTATTATTATAAAAACTTAAATTTTACTTACTTAAGCTTAAAGAATATAAATTAACTTTAATAAAGCTATTAATTACCTTAATAATAAGCTCTTTTTAATCTTTAATAAATATAGTTTACTTTTAACTATTAAGCTTATATTAGCTTTATATATGTAACTTATATTATCTTTTATTTAATAAAAATAAAATTAAAAAAAATTAAAAAAAAAATAAAAAAAAGCTAAAAAACTAATTTATATTTTTATATAAAATATCTTATAAATATAAAATTAAACTATATAAAAAATAATATTTTATAAATTTAAAAGAGGCTTATATTAAGGCTATAGTTAAGGGTATAAAGATATTAAAGGTTAATAGTAAGATTAAGAATATTAACTTTAAGACCTTTTATATAATTACCTTTATAAGGCGTAATTAAAGTATAAGCTATAATATTATAAAGTTATTATAATTATATTTAAATATATTATTATATTTATATAATATAACTTATTAAAAGGTTATACTTTTTTAAAAATATAAGCTAATAATAATAATCTAACCTTTAAAGAACTTTTTATAAGGTTAGTTAAGATATTAGCTTTATTTTAGGCTAAAAGGAGAAAAGCTTAGATTTTTTAAATTATTATTTATAATTATAATTTACCTAAAGACCTTTAACTTAAGGATTAATATATACTTAATTATAATAAAATTTAAAATATATTTTTTTTACTAAGTATAATATATAATAATTATAAAATAATCTATTTTATTAATAAATAAGATCCTTTTAAACTTAAATTATTTATTTCTAATAATAAAGATAACTTTTATAAAATTAAAATAATTACTTTTAAGATTAAAAAAGAAAGTTTATATTATATAAAATATTTTTATTAAACTAAATAAATTAAATATAAAAACTTTTATTTTAAAAATATTACTTTTATAAAGAATTTTTATATTAATATTATTTTAAAATAAAAGATTAAAAAGATTAAAGCTTAGTTAAATAAGTTTAATTATAAGTTTAAATTTAAAAAGCTTAAGCTAAGAATAATCTTAGTAAAGCTTAAATATATTTATAACTTAGTATTTTTTAAATATATTTTTTTTATTTTAAAGATTTAAAAAGTAAAAAGCTAATAAATAAATATATATCAAGAATTAACTTAAATATATTAATTATATAATAAAAGCTATTAAAAATATTTTTTTATTAAAAAATAATAATAAAATATTATAATATTTAAAAGTAAAATATTTTAAATCTAAAGCTTTTTAAGCCTTAGTTAAAAATACTTAAAATATTAAAGGTATTAATCTTTTAGATTATAAGCTTAATATAAAAACCTATATATACTAAATAATCTTTTATTAAATCTTAAAAAGAAAAAATATTAGGCTATTTTAATAAATTTACTAAAATCTTTAAAAATATAAACTTAAATATAATAGTATTTAGTAGCTTTTTATAATTAAAGATAAATATAATACTTAAATTTATATTATTTTTTTATAGAATAAAAACTTATTTCTAATCTTTTAAGCCTATTTTTAATTTAAATATTAAGTAAAAAGATAATATAACCTTTAAATTTATAAGATTTATTAAAATAATAAAAAAGTAATTATTATAATTTAAAAGTAAATATAAATTTAATAATAAGCTATTTTAAAAAGAATTAATTTTATACTAACCTTTTTATAGATTTATAAGTTTAATAATATTATTAAATATATTATATAAAAAGTTATAATTAAATAAATTTAAGTAAAGTAAATATACCTTTTAATAAAGCTATAATTAAAAATAATTTAAACTATTGCTTTTTTATAATAGAAGCTTTTTATTTAAAATAAATTTATTCTATTTATATATAAGCTTAAAAATTAATATAAGTAAAATATATTAATATAAATCTAAGATTACTTTATAAACCTTAGACTTAGTTAAAAGGGTATTTATATATATAGCTATAAGGTATATTTTTTAAAAAAGTATTATAAAATAACTAAATATTAAATATACTTTAAAATAAAGTTTAAGGTAAGTATAAGCTATTTTATAAGCTATATAGTTTTAAATATATCCTAAATTTAAAATCTTAAAATAAAATAAGTTTATATTATTTAAAATATTAAGTTTAATAATACCCTTTTTTATAACTTTTATATTAATTATAATCTTAGTTAATAATCTTTAAATATAATAAAAATAAAAAAAAAGCTTTATTTAAGAATAAAATCTTAAAATTATAATTTAAAATCTTTATATTAATTATAAAAATAAGAGATATATTACTAAAGTAATAAATAACTTAAGTATAATAAAAAACGCCTATACTAACTAATATAGCGATTAAAAATTAAAAATAACTCTAGATTTGATTTTATTAGGCCTAAATTACTTACTTATAATAGTATAAACCTAAAGTAAATATAATATAAGTAATAATAGTAATTAGATAAAAATTAATAGTAAAAACTATAGGCTTATAATAAGTTAATATAATAAAAGAGTAGCCTTAAGTTTATTAAATTTAAAGCTATAATATAAAGATAAGTTAAAGATAATTATTTAATAGTTAAAAAAGTAAAAGTAAATATATATATAAAACTTTAAAATCTAATTTTAAAGATTAAGCTTACTTAAATTTAAGTAATAATTAAAAATTTATTATATAATATAAAGAAAGAGTAGAACTAAGTTATAATTATTATAATATTAAAAATAAAAATAATAATAATTATATAAAATAAACTTATTAAAATATATATAATTATATATATAATTATAATTAAATAAATAAATAAGTTAAAGATATATATAATAATAATAATAATAATATTTATTATTTAAGTTTTAGTTAAAGGAAATATAAAGCTAATCCTTTTAAAACTTAAAAGAAAGGTTATAATTAAAGGTAATATTATTTTTAAAAAGTTTTAAAAGTAATCTTTAATAGAAATTATTAAAACTATTAATTATATAATTAGGCTTATAAGTAATATAAGTATAGCTTAGTATTTTTAAAGTAATAATATAATAATTATTTTTAAAAAAAATATAAAGTAATATATTATTAATATTTAAATAAAGGCTATATTTAGTTTAAATATAAAATAATTATAATATATTTATTAAGTTATTATTAAAGGTATTAGTTTATAAAATATTAATAATATTAATAATAAAGCTTTATTAAAAAAAATATAAAAAAAAATAAAAAAGTAATTCTTTATATAATTATATATTAGCTTTAAAATATTATAGCTTTATAAATAATTATAATTCTTAAAATTAATATTATTTTAAATATAAACTAACTTTATTATAAAAGCTTTTATTTTTAATTATAATTATATATTATAAAGCTATATATAAAAAAAGTTTATTTAAAGTAATATTATAAATACTTTAAAATAAAATATATTACTAAGTATTATATTAATTAATATCTTTATAAATAATATAAAGCTAAAATATATAAAAAAAGTAAAAAGTAATATTTAATAAAAACTAAAGAAATATAAATATAATATTATTTATATTAAAGCTTATATTTAGTTTAATCTTAAAAGTACTTTAAAATATAAATATATTAGAATAAAGTAAAGAAATATTATTTATATTAATTAAAAATATTTATAAAAATATTAAAATTAATATTATATTAAGCTAACTATTATATAAAATACTAATTAAGTAATATATTAAAGCCTAAAAAGATTAAAAGATATTTAATAAAATATTTAAAAAAAAAAACTTTATTAAACTTAATATAAATTTACCTTTTAATAAACTAATATATATAAATAATCCTTAAAGCCTTTATAAATCTTTTATATATATTAACTAATAGCTTAATTAATATTTAATTTATTTTTAAAAAAAGTAAGTTATAATTTAAATAAATAATATTATTAAAAAGTTAATTATAAGATTATAATAGCTTAAAGCTGTTTTTATTTTAAAGTTAATAATAATTATAATCTTTTATTAAAATATAATAAAAAACTAAAGCTTTAATAAACTAACCTTTTAAAATTAAATTAGCTATAATATTATAATATTATAAAAGATAAAAGTTAATAATTATATAAAAAAGCTAATATATTTAAATAAAAAAATTATTATTTAATATATAATAATAAATAAATTATAATATATATTTATAAAAAATATAAAGCTATTATATAATTAATATAAATATAAAAAAACTAATATAAAGTAAAGTTTTTAAAGTAAAAAGTTATTATTTATAATATTTATTTAAAAGATTATAATATAAAATAATAAATATTAATATATAAAATTAAAGTAAAGGTATTATAGCCTTAGGCTATCTTTATAAAGGATTAGAACTAATATTATTTAATTTAAAATAAAAAAAAGTAAATAATATAAAGATATAATAAATTATTAAAAATAATAAAAAAATAAAAGTTATAACTTATTATATTTAAAAGAAAGATAATTTAAATCTAATATAGCTAATAAAATAGTACTATTAATTTTACTTAGGCTATTATTAACCTAAAGGTATAATATTAAAGGTAAAGAAACTTTATTAAATTTAATTATATTTTATAAATAATTTAAATAAAAGTAAAAGTAATAAAAAAAAAATTATTATAATAATAATTAAATAAAAAGGTAATAATTATAAAGGCTATATTATAGTTTTAATATAAGGCTTTAAAAAAGTAAAACTTATAAAATAAAAAGAAAGTAAAGATTTATATTAAATAAATAGTTAAGTAAATTTAAAAGATTACTAAAAAAGTAATATTAAAATAAAGGTAAGATAAGGCTAAAAGGTAAAAGAAAAGTTAGTAAATATAAAAGATAGATTAGGCTAATTAGAGAGTAAAAAGGGCTTAAAAAAATATTTAAAAAAAAGAATATTAATAATATAAAAGGTAAAGGAAAAGGTATTATAAGCCTAAGACTATATTATAACTAAAGTAAAGAGGAATAGCTAATAATAATACCTTAATAAAGCTATAAGCTATATAAATAGCTTATAAAAAATAAAAAAATAAGTAAAAGTTTATATTAAAAAAGGGCTAAGGTAAGTAAAGATTTTAGTACTTTAGATTAAAAGTAGGCTAAAAGTAATAGTAAAGATATATAAAAAAAGGCTATAATACTAATAAAAAGGTTTTTTTTTAATCCTTTTTATAACTTATTACTAAACTAGCCCTTAGCTAGGCCTAATATAATAATAGTTATTAATTTTAAAGAAGTTTAATAAATAATCTAAGCTTTATAACCTTAAAAGGCCTTAAAAAATAATAAAGTTTTTAATAAAATAATTAAAATATATAAAAGCCTATTAGTAAAAGTATTAATATAATTAATTAATATTTTTTTATAATTTAAGTATTATTTATAATAGTTTTAGGCTATAGTTATTAATATTTTTAAAAAGCTTAAAAAAACTATAAAGTAATAATAAAAAATAAATATATAAAGGCTAATCTTATTACTTAATATAATTAAAAAAATAATTAAAATAATTATTATATATTAGCTTATAATTATAATAAAAATAAATAAACTTTTATTAAAAGGATAAATAAATAATTATAAAAAAAGGTTTATAAAAATAATAATATAAATAATTAAAAAAATTATAAAAATAGCCTAAAACTAATATAAAGTTACTTTATTATTATAACTTAATTTTAAAAGTATTTATAATAAAATTAACTATTAATAGTTTATATATATAATAAATAAGCTTAAAATAAACTAAACCTTTATATAATAAGTTTAAAGCTTTTTTAAAGTAAGAATAGCCTAGCTTTAGTTTAAAGGTAAAGATTTTAGCTATTTACTATTTATTTAAAAATATTATAAAGCTTTTTATTATTTTTAATCCTTTTTTTTATATTACCTTTTTATATAAAGTATTAAAAAAAAGATTAAGGCTTATAATAATAGATTACTTTAATAATATTAACCTTTATATATAAAAAGAATATAAAGTAAACCTAATATTACTTTAAAGCTACTTAAACTATATACCTAAAATAATTAAAAAAAAGTTAGATTATATTTTAAATTAAAAAAAATAAGCTTATTTACTTTATTAAAGTTTAAAAGGTAAATAAAAAAAGGTTTAGCTTAAACTAATAAAATAACCTTAGTTATATTAGCCTAATTTCTTAATATATATTTAAATTAAAAACTAGCCTAAATAAAATATATAAAGATTATTAAAGTAAAGGTAAGCTAATTTTAATATACTTTTTTTATATTTATAATCTTAGCCTAAAGTTATAAAATAATATAAGCCTAAAAAGTTTATATTAAAATTATATATAATATATTAGCTTATAAAGCTAATACTTTTTATATAATTATAAAAAAGAATAATAAGCTTAAAGGCCTAATAATAGCTTTTAATAAAAAATAAATAAATTACTTTTAAATTATTATAAAAGTATATTAAATAGTTTTAATATAAAGTATTAAAGTTAAAGTTATAATTCTCTTTTTAAACCTTTACTTTAATTATTAGGTTATAAGATTTAAAAGCTAGCTAAAGGGTAATTTAATTATAAAATAAATTTAAAAAGAGTATATTAAAGTTATTTAAATACTTTAAAAAAAAAGAAATATAATAAGCTTTAAAGTAAAAGTAAAGTAAAGCTATAAAGATATAAAACCTAAAAAACCTTAATAAAAAAAAAGGTAATAATATATAATTAATAATATTAGTAAAAAGGTAATAAAGATTAGATATATATAGCTTAAAAGTACTTTAAAAAAGAAGCTATTAATATTTAAAATTTATATATAATTATAACCTAAACCTTAAAGGTTTATATTAAATTATATAAATATAAAAGCTTAATATTTATATAACTTTATATAAAAAAAATTAAGCTATAAGTATTTTTTTTTAAAAAAAGGTTTTTATAGTTAATAGCTTAATATATCTTTATAATATTAATTTAAAAATACCTTAATACTTATTTATTATATACCTTAATATAAAAAAAGCTAAAAAAAAGCTTAGCTTATAAATAATTATAGCTTAAAAATAATATTTATATTAAATAATAATAAAACTAATATTAAACTAATAAAGTAATTTTTATAATTATAAGAAGTAAAATATTATAAAGTAATATAAAGATTAGCTTAAAATTAAAACTATTATAAAAGTTATTTAAAATAAAAATAATAACCTTATATTATTAATTATTAAAAAGCTTAAAAACTATATATATAATTATATCTCTTTTAGCTTTAATCTTACTTTAAATATAAAATATACTTAATTATTTTTTACTTTCTTTTTTAATTTTTTTTTAAATTATAAAGTTAGCTATTTATTATTTATTAGTATCTTTATAATAAATAACTTTTATTTTATTATTAAAGTAATATAAGGCTAAAGTAAAGGTAATATTTAAAAAAGGCTTTTAATTTCAAAACTTTTTTTTATTTTAAGCTTTTAAGATTAAATAATAAAAAATAAAAAAAGTATATAGCTTATTTTATTTTTTATATAAGCTTACTTTATATTTATAATAATCTTTTAAAATAATATAATATTATAAATATAAAATATATTTATATTTTTTAATAAAGTATTATTTATATTATAAAGATTAACTAATAATTTATTAATTTAAATAAATTATTTTAATATTTTATAAATTTTAAATAAATCTAATATAATTATAAATAATAAGCTAGCTTTATAAAAAATTATAGCTAGCTTAAAGTATAAGGTAATATTAATAAGATTATTTTAATTAGTAAATTATAATTAAATTAATAAAAAAGATAAAGATATAATAAACTTAAAGTATTAATATATTATAAAGGCTTTTTTAATAATAATAATAAAAATAGTTTAAAAAGTAAAGGTCTTAATTTTAATATTATAAAATATAAACTATAAAGTATTAATAAATAAAATTAATATAAAGCTATAATAAAAATATTTATTATATAATATATAATAATATTACTTTTAAAGGCCTAATAAGCTTTATAAGGCTTTTTATAATTAGTCTAATTAATATAAAAAAAGTTAGGCTTTTTTATATATATAAAATATATATAAATTATTAAGGATTATAAAGGTAAGTTTAAATAAAGTAAGTTAATTAATTATAAAGCTAATATAAGGCTAAAGAGTAAAAGAATAAATTAAATTAATAAAAAAAAGTAAAAAAATAATAATTATAATAATAATAATAAAAATAATAATAAAGAATAATAAAGAATAATAAATATAAATATAAAGTAAAAATAAATAAAAATAAAAAAGAAAATAATAATAAAAAAAAACTAATTAAAAAATAAAAAAAAGGGAATAAAAGAATAAAAGAATATAAAAAACTTAAAAAAGATATAAAGCCTAAAGGATTATATATAAGAGATAAAGTTAAAGCTAATAAGTAAATATAAAAGAAATAAATAAGATTTTAAAGGTAAGTTTAAGTAAGTATAAGTATAAGATTTAATATTAAGATTATAAAAAAAAGAATAAAAAAAGTAAAAAGATAAAACAAAATAATAAAAATAAATTAAAAGGGATATCTATAAGCTAGCCTTAAGGTAATAAGATTAATATATTACTTATATTAGTTAATTATAACTAAATAAGAACTATATTTTAAGTAATATAATAATAATAATATAAATATTATTATTAAATAATAGGCTTAGAATATATTTATATAAAACTAAATAATTAAAATTAATAATCTTTTTTTTTAAAATAAAAAGAGTTTAATAGCTTTATAAATAAGGCTAAATAAATAAATAAAGAAAACTAATACTAATATATAAGTAAAGTAAAGGAGGTTTTTAGCTTATAATAGGTTTTTTCTTTTAAAATTAGACTAAAAGTATTAGGCTATTAGAAGTAGTAACTAAAGTAATATAAATAAATAAATAATTAATTAAACTTATAAGTAAAATAATAATAATATAATACCTTATAAATAAAAATATAGTTATTATTTTTATAAAAATATTAAAAGGTATATTATTAACTTTTGAATAAAGGTAATCTTTAAACTAAAAGTTAAGTATATATAGTATATTTATTAAATTATTATAAGAGATATTAATATATAAAATATTAATAAAAAAACAAAATTATAATACTATTTTTAAAATAATTATTTAGTATTTAAAAGATATAATAATCTTTTAAATAATTATAATTAATATAATAAAAATAAAAATAATAAAAATAAAAATAAAAATAATAATAATAGATAATAATAATAATAATAATAATAATAAATAATAATAAAAAAGTAATAATAATAATAATAATAAATAATAATTATAATAATAAATAATAATTATAATAATAAATAATAATTATAATAATAAATAATAAATATAATAATAAATAATAAATATAAATATAAAGTAAAAATAAATAAAAGTTAAAAAGAAAATATAATAATAAAAAAAAGAAAAAGCTATATATTAAAAAAGATATATAAAACACACCTATATTAATTAATCTAGTAATTAAAAATTAAAAATAACCTTAGATTTGATTTTATTAAACTTAAATTACTTATTTATAATAATATAAACTTAAAGTAAATATAATATAAATAATAATAATAATTAAATAAAAATTAATAATAGAAATTATAAGCTTATAATAAGTTAATATAAGAAAAGAATAGCCTTAAGTTTATTAAACTTAACGCTATAATATAAAAATAAGTTAAAGGTAATTATTTAATAATTAAAAAAATAAAAGTAAATATATATAAAACTTTAAAATTTAAATTTAAAGGCTAAGTTTATTTAAGTTTAAGTTATAATTATAGATTTATTATATAATTTAAAAAGAAAATAAAAATAAATTATAATTATTATAATATTAAAAATAAAAATAATAATAATTATATAAAATAATCTTATTAAAATATATATAAATATATTTATAATTATAATTAAATAGAAAAATAAGTTAAAAATATATATAATAATAATAATAATATTTATTATTAAAACTTTAATTAAAAAAATATAAAATTAATTTTTTTAAAATTTAAAAAAAAATTATAATTAAAAGTTATATTATTTTCTAAAAGTTTAAAAGTAATTTTTAATAAAGATTATTAAAACTATTAATTATATAATTAGCCTTATAAATAATATAAATATAATTTAATATTTTAAAAATCATAATATAATAATTATTTTTTAAAAAAATATAAAGTAATATCAATATTATTAATATTTTAATAAAGGCTATATTTAGCCTAAATATAAAATACTTATAATATATTTATTAAAGTATTTTTAAAAGTATTAATTTATAAAATATTAATAATATAAATAATAAAACTTTTTTAAAAAAAATATAAAGAAAAAAATTAAAAAAAAATCTTTTATATAATTATATATTAACTTTAAAGTATTATAACTTTATATATAATTATAATTTTTAAAGTTAATATTATTCTAAATATAAACTAACTTTATTATAAAAGCTTTTATTTTTAATATAATTATATATTATAAAGCTATATATAAAAAAAGTTTATTTAAAATAATATTATAAATAATTTTAAATAAAATATATTCTTAAATATTATATTAATTAATATTTTTATAAATAATATTAAGCTAAAGTATATAAAAAAAAGTAAAAAGTAAAATTTAATAAAGATTAAAAGAATATAAATATAAGATTTTTTATATTAAAGCTTATATTTAGCTTAGTTTAAAAATACTTTCAAA
>NQYQ01000002.1:321474-357350 GCA_003055925.1 Escovopsis sp. Ae720 | reverse complement strand
TATCATATAGCCTAAAACTTCTAATATATAATATAATAAAACCTTTTTAAAAGAAAACTATTATATACTATATATCACTTTATTATTAGCCTAAGATTATATAGTTACCTAGCTAGCCTTACCTTCCTATACTTATTTAAGTATCTCTTTATAAGGCTAATCTATTTAAGTTAGTTCTAAAGGATCTTATATATACTCCTTTCCTTTTTTATTCCTTTAAGATAGCTTTAAACTGCCTTTATTTAGTTCTCTTTTACTATTAAAGTTTTTAAAACTAGGTTATAGTCTTTTTTAATTATTATTAACTAACTTACCTTATTATTTTATAATATATCTTTAAATTAGTATTATTATACTTTTTATTTTTATTAATTAAACTTTAAAAACTAATAAACTATATATAGCCTAAACTATATATAGCTATTAGCCTTTTAATTTACTAAGTCTCTTTAAAGTTATCTTATCTTATACTTAATAGGCTAGGCTAATATTAGGCTAGCTTTAAACTATAAAGTAAGAACTATTATTATTATATTTATTTATACTATAATAAAACATTATAATCTATAAAAGTATTCTTTTTATATTATATTTTATACTTTTTATATAATAAAGTTAAAGTAAGATTAGGCTAGATATATACTTTAGTAAAGGTAATATTATAATCTAATACTTTATTTTATAATAATTAAATACTTTTTTCCTTTTTTATTTAAATATACTTTAGCTTATTTATTTATTTATATTACTCTAGTTACTAGTCCTTATAGCCTAATACTTCTACTCTAATATTAAAAAAGGAAACCTACTATAGGCTAAAAACCTTCTCTACCTTACTTATATACTAATACTAGTTTTCTTTATTTATTTATTTAGCCTTATCTATAAGGCTATTAGACTTCTTTAATTTAAAAAAAAGAATTACTAATCCTAATTATTTAGTTCTATATAAATATACCTTAGGCCTATTACTTAGTAATTATATTTATATTATTATTAGTATATTATCTAAGTTATAATTCTTATTTAGTTATAATTAACTAATATAAGTAATATACTAACCTTATTATCTTAAGGCTAGCTTATAGCTACTCTTTTTAATTTACTTTTATTACTTTTAATTATTTTTTACTTTCTTTTATTCCTTCCTTTAAAATCTTAATAGCCTTATATTTATATTTATTTATACTTACCTTTAAACTTTATTTACTTTCTTTATATTTACTTATTAGCCTTAACTTTATTTCTTATATATAATCTTTTAAGCCTTATATTTTCCTTAGCTTTTTTTTATTTTTTTTTATTCTTTTATTCTTTCTCTTTTATTCTTTTTATTATTATTTTCCTTATTATTATATTCTCTTTTACTTTTACTTATCTTTATTTTATATTTATACTTACTATTCTTTATTATTATTATTATTAATATTATTATTTTTATTATTATTATTATTATAGCTTTTTTTTCTTTTATTAACTTAATTTATTTTCTTACTCCTTAGCCTTATATTAGCTTTATAATTAATTAACTTATTTAATCTAAGCTTACCTTTATAATCCTTTATACTTTATATATATATTATATATATAAAAAAAGCTTAGCTTTTTTTATACTAATTAGGCTAATTATAAAAAGCCTTATAAGGCCTACTTTACTTTTTAGACTAGTTTTATTATTATTATTAAAAAGGCTTTTATAATATATTAATACTTTAGATTTAATATATCTTTATTTTTTCTATTAATTTAATTATAGCTTATTAATTAGAATAACCTTATTAATATTACCTTATACCTTAAGCTAGCTATAACTTTTTATAATATTAACTTTTTATTTATAATTATATTAAATCTATTTAAAACTTATAAAATATTAAAATAATTTACTTAAACTAATAAGCTATTAGTTAATCTTTAAAATATTAATAATATTATACTTTAAAATATAAATATACCTTTTACTTATATTATTATATTACTTTAAAAGATTATTTTATAATAAATATAAAGTAAGCCTAATTTAAGAATAAAAAAGGCTATATATTTTCTTTATCTTTTACTACTCTAACTCTAAAAGCTTAAAATAAAAAAGAAAAAAGAAAAAGAAAGTCCTAAAACTAAAAGCCTCTTTTTAATATTACCTTTACTTTAGCTTTATATTATTTTAATAATAAGATAAAGCTTATTTATTATTAAAGTAATAATAGGTTATAAATAGCTAGCTATAAAGGTAACTTTATAATTTAAAAAAAGAAAATTAAAAAGGAAAAGTAAAAAATAGTTAAATATATTTTATATTTAAAGTAAGCTTAGAGCTAAAAGGGATATAGTTTTATATATAGTTCTTAGTTTTTAATAATTAATAATATAAGATTATTATTTTTACTTTAAGCTACCTTTATAATAATTCTAATCCTAAGCTAATCTTTATATTACTTTATAATATTTTACTTATTATAACTATAAAAATTATTTTATTAGCTTAATATTAATCTTATTATTATTTAATATAAGTATTACCTTTTAAGCTATAATTAACTATAAATTAAGTTTTTTTTTAGCTTTTTTTATATTAAAATATATAATAAATAAGTATTAGAGTATTTTTAAGCTAATATTATAAAGGTATATTAGGCTATTAACTATAAGAACTTTTCTTAAAAAAAGAAATACTTATAGTCTAATTTTCCTTATATAAAGCTATATAAATATTAAGCTTTTATATTTATATAACTTAATATAAACCTTTAAGGTTTAAATTATAATTATATATAGATTTTATATATTAATAGCTTTTTTTAAAAGTATCTTTAGGCTATATATACTTAGTTTTTATTACCTTTTTATTAATATTATTAGTTATATATTATTATCTTTTTTTTATTAAGGTTTTTTAGGTTTTATATTTTTATAGCTTTATTTTACTTTTACTTTAAAGTTTATTATATTTTCTTTTTTTTAAAAATATTTAAATAATTTAAATATACTCTTTTTAGATTTATTTTATAATTAGGCTATCTTTTAGCTAGTTTTTAAATCTTATAACCTAATAATTAAAGTAAAGGTTTAAAAAAGGATTTATAGCTTTAATTTTAATATTTTATATTAAAGCTATTTAATATATCTTTATAATAATTTAAAGATAATTTATTTATTTTTTATTAAAGGCTATTATTAAACCTTTCGGCTTATTATTTTTTTTTATAATTATATAAAAGATATTAGCTTTATAAGCTAATATATTATATATAACTTTAATATAAATTTCTTAGGCTTATATTATTTTATAGCCTTAGGCTAAAGCTATTAATATAAAAAGAGTATATTAAAGCTAGCTTACTTTTATTTTAATAATTTTTATATATTTTATTTAAACTAGCTTTTAATTTAAATATATATTAAGAAATTAAACTAATATAATTAAAGTTACTTTATTAGGTTTAAGCTAAACTTTTTTTTATTTACCCTTTAAGTTTTAGTAAAATAAATAAGCTTACTTTTTTTTAATTTAAAATATAATCTAACTTTTATTAATTATTTTAAATATATAGCTTAAATAGTTTTAAAGTAATATTAGGTTTATTTTATATTTTTTTTATATATAAAAAGGTTAATATTATTAAAATAATCTATTATTATAAACTTTAGCCTTTTTTTAATACTTTAAATAAAAAGATAATATAAAAAAAAAGGATTAAAAATAATAAAAAGCTTTATAATACTTTTAAATAAATATTAAATAGTTAGAACTTCTTACCCTTAAACTAAAGCTAAGTTATCTTTAATTTAAAAAAGCTTTAGATCTATTATATAAAGATTTAATTTACTTTAAGCTTATTTATTATATATATTAGCTATTAATAGTTAACTTTATTATAAATACTTTTAAAATTAAGTTATAATAATAAAGTAATTTTATATTAATTTTAAGCTATTTTTATAATTTCTTTAATTATTTTTATTATTATTTTTATAAACTTTTCTTAATAATTATTTATTTAGCCTTTTAATAAAAGTTTATTTATTTTTATTATAATTATAAGTTAATATATAATAATTATTTTAATTACTTTTTTAATTATATTAAATAATAAAATTAATTTTTATATATTTACTTTTTATTATTACTTTATAATCTTTTTAAGCTTTTTAAAAATATTAATAATTATAGCTTAAAATTATTATAAATAGTATTTAAGTTATAAAAAGGTATTAATTAATTATACTAATACTTTTATTAATAAGCTTTTATATATTTTAATTATTTTATTAAAAACTTTATTATTTTTTAAGGCTTTTAAAGATTATAAAGCTTAAATTACTTATTAGACTTTTTTAAAGTTAATAACTATCTTTATATTAGGCCTAGCTAAAGGCTAATTTAATAGTAAGTTATAAAAGAGATTAAAGAAAAACCTTTTTACTAATATTATAGCCTTTTTTTTATATATCTTTACTATTACTTTTAGCTTACCTTTAACCTAAAGTACTAAGATCTTTATTTACTTTAGCCTTTTTTTAATATAAACTTTTACTTACTTTTTTATTTTTTATAAGCTATTAATATAGCTTATAGCCTTATTAAGGTACTATTATTAGCTATTTTTTTTTTAGTTATAATATAGTCTTAGGCTTATAATACCTTTTCCTTTACTTTTTATATTATTAATATTATTTTTTTAAAATATTCTTTTTAAACCTTTTTTACCTTTTAATTAGCCTAATTTACCTTTTATATTTATTAACTTTCCTTTTACCTTTTAGCTTTATTTTATTTTTATTTTAATATTATTTTCTTAATAATCTCTTAGATTTACTTAATTATTTACTTAATATAAATCTTTACTTTCTTTTTATTTTATAAATCTTACTTTTTTAAAGCCTTATATTAAAATTATAATATAGCCTTTATAATTATTACCTTTTTATTTAATTATTATTATAATAATATTATTTTTTATTTTTTTTTACTTATTACTTTTACTTTTATTTAAATTATTTATAAAATATAATTAAATTTAATAAAATCCTTTTACTTTTAATATTATATCTTTAAATTAGTAATAGTTTAAATAAGGTTAATAGTATTATTTTATTAGCTATATTAGATTTAAATTAGCTTTTTTTTAAATATAATAAGCTATAACCTTTATCTTTTTATTATTTTTAATAACTTATTATACCTTTATATTATTTACTTTTTTTTATTTTAAATTAAATAATATTAGCTTTAGTCCTTTATAAAAGTAATTTAAAGCTATAATACCTTTACTTTAATCTTTTATATTAATATTTATTATTTTATATTATAACCTTTTAAAAAAATATTATAAATAATAATTTTTTATTTTAAAAACTTTATTTTATATTAGTCTTTTTATATTTATACTAACTATATAATAGTTTTATACTTTTTATAAATATATATTATAACTTATTTATTATTATATATTAAATAATAGTTTTTTTTATTTAAATATATAAGCTTTTTTATATAATTATAAACTTTTACTTTTTATAATGTTATAATATTATAATTAGTTTAATTTTAAAAGGCTTATTTATTAAGGCCTTAGTTTTTTTTTTTAATTATTATTAACTTTAAAATAAAAATAGCTTAAAGCTATTATAATTTTATAGTTAACTCTTTTTTAATATTATTTAGTTAAGTTATAGCTTTTTATTTTTTTTAAAGTAAATTAAATATTAATTAGGCTATTTATTAATATATATAAAAGGTTTATAAAGGCTTTAAAGATTATTTATATATATTAGTTTATTAAGGGATAAACTTATATTAAGTTAAAAAAGGTTTTTTTCTTTAGGCTTTAGTATATTATTTAATTAGTAGTTTATATAATAATTAGCTTAATATAATATTAACTCTAATATCTTTATAAATATTTTTAATTAATATAAATAATACTCCTTTATTTTATTTTAATATATTTATATTTTAAAGTATTTTTAAAATTAGGCTAAGTATAGGCCTTAATATAGGTAGTATTATATTTATATTCCTTTAGTCTTTATTAAGTATTACTTTTTACTTTTTTTATATACTTTAGCTTTATATTATTTATAAAGATATTAATTAATATAATATTTAATAATATACTTTATTTTATAGTATTTATAATATTATTTTAAATAAACTTTCTTTATATATAGCTTTATAATATATAATTATAATTAAAAATAAAAGCCTTTATAATAAAGTTAATTTATATTTAAAATAATATTAACTTTAAAGATTATAATTATTTATAAAGCTATAATACCTTAAGGCTAATATATAGTTATATAAAGAATTATCTTTTTATTTTTCTTTTATATTTCCCTTAATAAAGCTTTATTATTAATATTATTAATATTTTATAAATTAATACTTTTAATAATAACTTAATAAGTATATTATAATTATTTTATATTTAAACTAAATATAGCCTTTATTAAAGTATTAGTAAAATATTATTTTATATTTTCTTTAAAAATAACTATTATATTATTACTTTAAAAATATTAGGCTATATTTATATTACTTATAGGCCTAATTATATAGTTAATAGCCTTAATAATTTTTATTAAGGATTACTTTTAAAACTTTTTAAAAATAATATTACCTTTAATTATAATTTCTCTTTTAAGTTTTAAAAAGACTAGCTTTATATCTTTCTTAGCTAAGACTTTAATAATAAGTATTACTATTATTATTATTATTATATATATCTTTAGCTTATTTATTTATTTAATTATAATTATATATATAGTTATATATATTTTAATAAGTTTATTTTATATAGTTATTATTATTTTTTATCTTTAGCGCTATAATAGGTATAGCTTAATTCTACTTTTTCCTTATATTATATAATAAATTATTATTTATATTATAAATAAATTTTTAACTATTACCTAGGCCTAGGTAAGCTTAGCCCTTAGAATTAAATTTAAGAGTTTTATATATATTTACTTTTACTTTTTTAACTATTAAATAACTATCTTTAACCTATCTTTATACTATAGCCTTAGGTTTAATAAACTTAAGGCTACTCTTTTATTATATTAACTTATTATAAGCCTATAATTTCTACTATTAATTTCTATCTAATTATTATTATTACCTATATTATATCCACTTTAGGTCTATACTATTATAAGTAGGTAATTTAGGTCTAGTAAAATTAAATCTAAAGTTATTTTTAATTTTTAATCGCTATATTAGTTAGTATAGGCGTTTTTTATATTTTCCTATGTTTATTTTTTATACTTTAGCTTTATATTAGCTATATAGCTCTTAAGTTATATTATATTTTATAATATAGCCTATTATATAATACTTAAAGTACTAATAAGGCTAAATTAGCTTATAATAAGGCTTAATAATATAAACTTATAAGTTTAATATTATACCTTTTTTATAAAGTTAATTAGCTTTTTTAACCCTTTTAATATAAAAAATAAAAATAGTTTTTTTTATATTTTTATATTAAGATTATTTTATAGTTACCTTAATTAATAAAATATTATTTTCTTTTTATTATAGCCTTAATAATTACTTTTTCTTTTTTACTTAAAATATTTTAAATATTAATACTTTTAATAATAACTTATTATACCTTTTAATATATTATTACCTTAGGTTTAAATATAGCCTAAACTTATATTTTATTTATTATTATTTCTTTTATAATATTTTTAAATATAATAATAATATCTTTACTTTATAGCTATCATATAGTTATAATAGATCTAACTTTAGCCTTAAAGGTTTAATTAATAGCTTTTTTATTTTTAATAAAAGAATATTATTAGTATTTTTTTATAATAGTTAGACTTTTAATTAAAACCTTTTTTTTAGCTAAAAAGGTATTTATTTAATTACTTTTATTATTAGGCTTTAAGCTAATTTTATAATAATTATTACCTAGCTTTTTACCTTTAGCTTTATATATATTTATTTAATTATTTATTAAATTATATTTTATAAAAGTATATTAGTTATAGCTTAGGTTTATAATATTATTTTATTTATTAAATTATATATAATCTTTTAAATATTAATAAATAAAAAATCTTTTAATATTAAATTAAATATAATAATTAATACTTTATTTTTATATTTTTTAAATTCTTAGACTACTCTTACCCTTAGCTTAGCTTTAGCCTAAGTATTAATCTTAGGCTATTTATTTAATTATTAGTTTTTTTACTTATTTATAAGCTGTTTAAGATTAGCTTTAATAAAAGTTTTATAAATAAAAAATTCTTTTTTCTTTAGCTTAGACCTAAGGTAAATAGAGTTATTAATTTATATTAATAACTTATCTATATATATATCTTCGCTATAGATCTAATATAGTACTAATCTTAGGTTAATTTAACCCTAAGGAATTTAATTCTAGTATTATTTTTAGTTTTTATTTATTAGTTAAGTATAAAGGAGGGTTTTTATATCTCGCGACCTTATCCTAGCTATTATTATAATATTATATAAAAGGCCTTTATAGTTATTTAAATTAATATTATAAACTTCTTTAATTGCTTAGCTAAGGTTAAGGTAATTAAATATAATATAAGTTTACTATAAGTTTAATATTACTTTATTACTATTACTAATATCTTTATAAGTAAATATTAAGGCCTTTAATATAAAGTTAACTCTTATAAATAAAAGTAAGAAATAGGCTTTAATACCTTTACTTACTTATATAGGTTCTTTTTCTTTTTTTATATTAAGAACTTTATAAATAAGTATAAAAATATTAGTTATTAAAATAACTAAACTTTATAATAAATATATAAAGGTTTTATAAGCTTTTTTATTTATCTATAGTAAAGGAATAATAAAAGGAAAAAGAAAAAAAAAGATATTATTATAGTCTTTTTTTATTATTTTATATAAAACTATAATCTATTAGAGTTATAGGGAGGTTAACTGTTATTATTTTATAGGTTATAATTAATAAATTTACTTTTACTTTTCTCTTTTTTTATATTTTTTTAAAGTTCTTTTTCATTTTTAGCTTTTTATTAATACCTTAATATATTTACCCTTTAAAAGTACCACTTTATAATCCTTTATTAGGTTAGTTATTATAAAGTTACTTTTTATATATTAAAGGTTATTATTATTTAAATGATCCTTTTATTTAATAAAGTATTAATACTATTAGCCTTTATATTTATATTTTTAATATTAACTTAATTTTAAATTAGCTTTATTAGTTTACTTTTATAATTATAAAATAGTTTAAGGTTTATAGTATTAAATATATTATAAATCTTAACTTATAATAAAAGATAAAGTTAAAAAGCTAGGCTATATATACCTATTTAATATTTAATTTAATATAGCCTAATATACTTTTATATAAGCTTTTTATTAGATTACTAAAGGTTTAGGTATTTTATTAAGATTAGGACTTAGTTCTTAACCTTAAGATTAGATTTCCTTTTTTTTATTATATTATTTTTAGTATTTTTTTTAGCTTTCTTTATAAAGGTTATTATAAGTTTATAGGTAACTTTTATTTCTTTTACTTAAGTCTTAGCACTTTTATATAATATAACTTATTCTAGTATTTTTTTTAGTAATTAAGGTTAGATTTTTAAAAGTAAATATACTAATAACTTACTAATAGTTAAATATATAGTATTATTATATATAAATTATACTATTATAAGATTATTTGCCTAATTAACTTAGTTTTCTATATAAAAGGTTTAAAAATAGTATTTAATTAATTAATTCTATTTATTTATTTATTTATTTATATTACTCTAGTTACTAGTCCTTATAGCCTAGTGCTTCTATTCTAATATTAAGAGAGGAAACCCGCTATAGGCTAAAAACCTCCTCTACTTTACTTATATACTAATACTAATCTTTTTTATTTATTAGTCTAGCCTTATTTATAAGGCTACTAGACTCCTTTAATTTTAAAAAAGGGATTACTAATCCTAATTATTTAGTTCTATATAGATATATCTTAGGCCTATTATTTAGTAATTATATTTATATTATTATTAATATATTATTTAAGTTATAGTCTTTATTTAGTTATAGTTAACTAATATAAGTAATATATTAACCTTATTACCTTAAGGCTAGCTTATAGTTACCTTTTTTAGTTTACCTTTATTACTTTTAACTATTCTTTTACTTTCTTTTATTTTTTTTTTATAGTTTTAATAGCCTTATATCTATACTTATTTATACTTACTCTTAGACCTTATTTACTTCCTTTATATTTATTTATTAGCCTTAACTTTATCCCTTATATATAATCTCTTAGGCCTTATATCTTCTTTAGCTTTTCTTTATCTTTTTATTTTTTTATTTCTTTTTTTTATTTTTTTTATTACTTTTTTTTATTATTATTTCTTTTTTTACTTTTATTTATCTTTACTTTATATTTATACTTATTATTTTTTATTATTATTTTTATTATTATTATTATTATTATTATTATATTTCTCTTTTTCTTTATTAATTTAATTTATTCTTTTACTCTTTAGCCTTATATTAGCTTTATAATTAATTAACTTACTTAATTTAAGCTTATCTTTATAACCTTTTATATTTTATATATATTTTATATATATAAAAAAAGCTTAGCTTTTTTTATATTAATTAGACTAGTTATAAAAAGCCTTATAAAGCTTATTAAGCTTTTAAGAGTAATATTATTATATATTATATAATAAATATCTTTACTTTAGCTTTATATTAGTTTTATTTATTAATACTTTATAGCTTATATTTTATAATATTAAGGTTAAGGCCTTTGCTTTTTAGGCTACTTTTATTACTATTATTAAAAAAGCCTTTATAATATATTAATACTTTAGGTTTATTATATTTTTATTTTTTTTATTAATCTAATTATAGTCTATTAATTAAAATAATCTTACTAATATTATCTTATACATTAAGCTAATTATAACTCTTTATAAAGCTAGCTTATTATTTATAATTATATTAGATTTATTTAATATTTATAAAATATTAAGATAGTTTATTTAAACTAATAAGTTATTAATTAACCTTTATAATATAAGTAATACTTTATTTAAAAATATAAATATACCTTATATTTATATTATTATATTACTTTAAAAGGTTATTATAAATATAAGGTAGGCCTATATAGGGAATAAAAAAGGCTATATACTTTTCTTATCTTTTACTATCTTAACCTTAAAAGTTTAAAATAAAAGAAAAAAAAGGAAATAAAAGTTTTAAAATTAAAAGCCTTTTCTTAGTATTACTTTTACTTTAGCCTTATATTACTTTAATAATAAAATAAAGCTTATTTATTATTAAAATAATAATAAGTAATAAGTAGCTAGCTATAAAAGTAACTTTATAATTTAAAAAGAGAAAATTAAAAAAAAAGAGAGTAAAAAATAGCTAGGTATATTTTATACTTAGAGTAAAATTAAAGCTAAAAGGAATATAATTATATATATAGTTTTTAGTTTTTAGTAATTAATAATATAAAGTTATTATTTTTACTTTTAGCTATTTTTATAATAATTTTAGTTTTAGGCTAGTCTTTATATTACTTTATAATATCTTACTTATTATAGCTATAGAAATTACTTTATTAGCTTAGTATTAGTCTTATTATTATTTAATATAAATACTACCTTTTAGGCTATAGTTATTTATAAGCTAAGCTTTTTTTTAACTTTTTTTATATTAGAGTATATAGTAAATAAATACTAAGGTATTTTTAAGCTAATATTATAAGGATATATTAGGCTATTAACTATAAGGACCTTTTTTAAAAAGAGAAATACTTATAGCCTAATTTTTTTTATATAAAGTTATATAAGTATTAAGCTTTTATATTTATATAATTTAATATAAACCTTTAGGGTTTAGGTTATAATTATATATAGATTTTAAATATTAGTAACTTTTTTTTTAAAGTATTTTTAAACTATATATACCTAATCTTTATTACCTTTTTATTAATACTATTAGTTATATATTATTACCTTCTTTTTATTAAGCTTTTTTAGGTTTTATATTTTTATAGCTTTACTTTACTTTTACTTTAAAGCCTATTATATTTCTTTCTTTTTTTAAAGTACTTAAATAACTTTAATATATTCTTTTTAAATCTATTTTATAATTAGGCTACCTTTTAGCTAGCTTTTAAACTTTATAACCTAATAATTAAAGTAAAAGTTTAAAAAAAAAACTATAGCTTTAACTTTAATACTTTATATTAAGGCTATTTAATATACTTTTATAATAATCTAAAAATAACTTATTTACTTTTTATTAAAAGCTACTATTAGGCCTTTAGGCTTACTATTTTCTTTTATAATTATATAAAAAGTATTAGTTTTATAGGCTAATATATTATATATAACTTTAATATAAACTTTTTAGGCTTATATTATCTTATAATTTTAAACTAAGGCTATAAATATAAAAAAAGTATATTAAAGCTAGTCTACCTTTACCTTAATAATCTTTATATACTTTATTTAAATTAGTTTTTAATTTAAATATATATTAAAAAATTAAGCTAATATAATTAAAGCTATTTTATTAAGTCTAAGCTAAACCTTTCTTTTATTTACTTTTTAGGCTTTAGTAAAATAAATAAGCTTACTTTTTTTTAGTTTAAAGTATAATTTAACTTTTATTAACTACTTTAGGTATATAGTCTAAGTAGCCTTAAGGTAATACTAGGTTTACTTTATATTCTTTTTATATATAAAAAAGTTAATATTATTAAAGTAGCCTATTATTATAAGCCTTAGCCTTTTTTTTAATACTTTATATAAAAAGATAATATAAAGAAAAAAAAGGATTAAAAATAATAAAAAGCTTTATAATATCTTTAAGTAAATATTAAATAACTAAAACTTCTTACCCTTAAACTAAAGCTAAGCTATTCTTACCTTAAGAAAGCTTTAGATCTATTATATAAAGGTTTAGTCTACTCTTAGCTTATTTATTATATATATTAGCTATTAATAATTAACTTTATTATAAGTACTCTTAAGATTAAATTATAATAATAAAGTAACTTTATATTAGTTTTAAATTATCTTTATAATTTCTTTAACTATTTATATTACTATTTTTATAAATCTTTTTTTATAATTACTTATTTAGCCTTTTAATAAAAGTTTACTTATTTTTATTATAATTATAAATTAATATATAATAATTATTTTAATTACTTTTCTAATTATATTAAGTAATAAAATTAGTCTTTATATACTTACTTTTTATTATTATTTTATAGTTTTTTTAAGCTTTTTAAAAATACTAATAATTATAGCCTAAAATTATTATAAATAATATCTAAGTTATAAAAAGATATTAATTAGCTATACTAATACTTTTACTAATAGGCTTTTATATACTTTAATTATTTTATTAAAAACTTTATTCTTTTTTAAGGCCTTTTAAGGTTATAAAGCTTAGATTACTTACTAAACTTTTTTAAGGTTAATAACTATTATTATATTAGGCCTAGCTAAGGGTTAGTCTAATAGTAGGTTATAAAAGAGATTAAGGAAAAACCTTTTTACTAATATTATAGCCTTTTTTTTATATATCTTTACTATTACTTTTAGCCTACTTTTAATCTAAAATACTAAGATCTTTACTTATCTTAGCCCTTTTTTAATATAAACTTTTATTTACTTTTCTATCCTTTATAAGCTATTAATATAGCCTATAGCCTTATTAAGATATTACTATTAATTACTTTTTCTTATTTTAATTATAATATAATCCTAAGCTTATAATACCTTTTCTCTTACCCTTTATATTACTAATATTTTTCTTTTTAAATATTCTTTTTAGGCCCTTTTTACTTTTTAATTAGCCTAATCTATTTTTTATATTTATTAACTCTTCCTTTACTTTTTAGCCTTATTTTACCTTTACCTTAATACTATTTTCTTAGTAATCTCTTAGATTTACTTAATTACTTATTTAATATAAGTCTTTATTCTTTTTTTATTTTATAAATCCTACTTTTTTAAAGCCTTATATTAAAACTATAATATAGCCTTTATAATTATTACCTTTTTATTTAATTATTATTATAATAACCCTATCTTTTATTCTTTTTTACTTATTACTTTTACCTTTATTTAAATTATTTATAGAATATAATTAAACTTAGTAAGGTCCCTTTATCTTTAATATTATATCTTTAGGTTAGATATAGCTTAGGTAAGGTTAATAATACTATCCTATTAGCTATATTAAATCTAAGTTAGTTTCTTTTTAAATATAATAAGCTATAACCTTTATCTCTTTATTATCTTTAATAACTTATTATACTTTTATATTATTTATTCTTTCTTATTCTAAATTAAATAATATTAATTTTAATCCTTTATAAAGATAGCCTAGGGCTATAATACCCTTACTCTAATCTCTTATATTAATATCTATTATTTTATATTATAATCCTTTAAATAAATATTATAAATAATAACTCCTTATTTTAAGAATTTTATTTTATATTAGTCTTTTTATATTTATATTAATTATATAATAGCTTTATATTTTTTATAAATATATATTATAACTTATTTATTATTATATATTAGGTAATAATTCCTTTTACTTAGGTATATTAGCTTTTTTATATAGCTATTAACTTTTACCTTTTATAATACTATAATATTATAGCTAGCCTAATTCTAAAGGGCTAGCTTATTAAGGCCTTAGTTCTTTATTATATTTTAGTAAAGAATTATAATTACTATTAACTTTAAAATAAAGGTAGCTTAAAGCTATTATAATTTTATAATTAACTTTTTATTAATATTATTAATTTAAGTTATAGTTTATTATTTTTTTTAAAGATAGATTAGATATTAATTAGGCTATTAGTTAGTATATATAGAAGGTTTATAAAGGCTTTAAGGACTATTTATATATATTAGTTTATTAAGAGGTAGACCTATACTAAGTCTAATAAGGTTTTTTTTTTTAGGTATTTTATTAAATATTTTTTAATCCTTTTAGGCTTTAATATATTACTTAGTTAGTATTTTATATAATAGTTAGCCTAATATAATATTAACTTTAATATCTTTATAAATATTTTTAATTAATATAAATAATACTTTTTTACTTTATCTTAATATACTTATATTTTAAAGCACTTTTAGGATTAGGCTAAGTATAGGCCTTAGTATAGGTAATATTATATTTATATTTTTTTAGTTTTTATTAGATATTACTTTTTACTTTCTTTATATACCTTAGCTTTATATTATTTTTAAAAATACTAATTAATATAATACTTAGTAATATACCTTATCTTAAAGTACCTATAATATTATCTTAAATAGACTTTTTTTATATATAGCTTTATAATATATAGCTATAATTAAAAATAAAGGCCTTTATAATAAAGTTAGTTTATATTTAAAATAATATTAACTTTAAAAATTATAACTATTTATAAAGCTATAATACCTTAGGGCTAATATATAGCTATATAAAGAATTACCTTTTTATTTTCTTTTTATATTTTCTTTAATAAAGCTTTATTATTAGTATTATTAATATTTTATAAACTAATACCTTTAATAATAATTTAATAAATATATTATAATTATTTTATATTTAGATTAAATATTATCTTTATTTAAATATTAGTAATATATTACCTTATATTTCTTTTAAAGATAATTACTATATTATTACTTTAAAGATATTAGGCTATACTTATATTACTTATAGGCCTAATTATATAGTTAATAGCTTTAATAATTTTTATTAAAGATTACTTTTAGAACTTCTTAAGAATAGTACTACCTTTAATTATAACCTCTCTTTTAAGCCTTAAAGGGACTAGCTTTATATTTTCTTTAGCTAAAACTTAAATAATAAGTATTATTATTATTATTATTATATATATTTTTAGCTTATTTATTTATTTAATTATAATTATATATATAATTATATATACTTTAATAAGTTTATTTTATATAATTATTATTATCTTTATCTTTAGCGCTATAGTAGCTATAGCTTAGTTTTATTTTTCCTTTATATTATATAATAAATTTTTAATTATTACTTATATTTAAATAAGCTTAGCCTTTAAAATTAGATCTTAGAGTTTTATATATACTTACTTTTACTTTTTTAACTATTAAATAATTACCTTTAACCTATCTTTATATTATAGCCCTAGGTCTAATAAACTTAAGGCTACTTCTTTATTATATTAACTTATTATAAGCTTATAATTTCTATTATTAATTTCTATTTAGTTACTATTATTACCTATATTATATCTGCTTTAGGTTTATACTATTATAGGTAGGTAATTTAGGCCTAGTAAAATCAAATCTGAAGTTATTTTTAATTTTTAATCGCTATATTAGTTAGTATAGGCGTTTTTTATATTAGGTCTTAGTCTATACTTATTATATAATTCTAATTAATTCTATTATTTTATTTAGTTATTAGTTTATAAATAAAAAGTAATACTAAGTTACTATTTAATAAAGGAAATAGTAAAATCTTAATTAAAATTAACTTATAAAGATAAAACCTTTATTTATTATAATTTTAATAAGGTTTTTAAAAAACTTAAATATATTATCTAAGAAAAAATATATTAGGGTATTATTAGTAATTTACTTATAAATTAGAATATAAAGGGTATATTAAATATATTAATTAATAATTATTAAAATTAAATTATAAATATAATATTAGCCTTTTATTTTTAAAAGGTTAATAATAAAATCTATAAAGATTTTTTTTTAAGGCTTTACTAAGGTTAGTAATATTATTAATTTATTATAAAACTAATAGTATTTTAGTTTTATAAGCTAATACTTTATATATATAATAATATATTTCTTAATATCCTTTTTTAAGCTATATTAGTAATATAACCTTATAATACTTATTTATAAGATTATTATAAAATAATATTAGGATTTTAAGTTTTATTATAAAGGGAAGATAGATCTTTCTTTAAAAATAAGAAAAGTAATCTTAGCCCTTAACCTAGCTTTAAAGCTTCTTTATATTATTCTTTACTTTCTTTATAACTTTATTAAAGCTAAAAAAATTATTCTTTTTTTATATATAAAAAGCACTTTTTTAAAAAAGATTATATTAATATTTAATATTATAGCTAAGTCTTTTTAAGGTTTAGGTATCCTTAAGTCTAAATTTTTAGAATTCTTAGATTTCCCTTTTAAAGCCTTTACTTAAAATAAGTATTTATATTATAAATATACTTTATTTTAAAATAAGTAATATATTTAATAATTATAAAATATATAAGCTTATAATAACTTTTTTACTTTATAATAAAACTAAAGATCTTACTTTAGTCCTTTTATTACCTTTTAGCTTAATCTTTATTTTATAAGCTTATTTTTCTTTACTAAAAAATTACTTTAAAAACTTTAAAAGTATACTTTTATATTATAATTATATCTTTTTTTTATTTTTATAATCTTATATTTTTAAAAAACTATTTATTAAATTAATATTTCCTAATTAGTATTTAATTCTAAAGTTAAAAGGGAATAGCTTTTTTATAGCTATAACTTATTTAAAGGCTAGCTTTACTTTTTTTAATAAAGTAATTATAATTTAAATAGTTTATAATTATCTAGATCTTTTATTTAGTAGATAAAAAGTAATAGCGCTATATTATAAATACTTTAAGGATTATTAGTATTTTTATATTTAATATTAAATACTAAATCTTAGGTTTTATAAGCTTTTTAAAAAGGTAGGCTATAAAGTATTAGTAATCTTTTTATATTTTTTATAAAAGGATAGCTTTTATAAGAAATTATAATATATTTATTTAAATTGATATAGATTAGCCTAGGTTAAAATATATTAGAATAGGTTTTTTAAGGAATATTTATTTTAGGTCCTTAAATACTATAAGTTTACTAAGACTTAGCTTAATAGTACTTTATTTATTTCCTTTTAAAATATTTATTAATGAGGCTATAATCTTATTATAGTTTTAAAAAAACTATTAATAAAATCCTATAAACCTTAAAAATAATATTATATTATATATACTTTTTAATTATAATTACTTTATAATAGCCTTTACTTTAAAGTCTTTTAAAGACTTTATAAATATAAAATATATAAATAATATAATCTTTATTATAGATTAGAATATTATTTAAATAGATAATATAAATATAATTAATTAATTAATATAATATATTATTAATAGATTCTTAAAAGGTTATTAAGGTATTTATTAAGCTAAAGGGTATTATATAATACTTAAAGTATTTATATTTATATTAAAATATTATCTTTTATTTATTCTTTTTATAAATATATATTTAATAATATATATTTTTTAAATCTAACTTAATAAAAACTATTACTTTAAATATTTAATTTAAAATCTTAAGGATTAAAGGTAAGAGTATTTTATTTTTATAAGTAATTTAGTTTAATACTTAGTAATTAATATAAAATTATAGCTTTCTTTTTTTAAAAAAAATAAATAATATTAAAGTATTATAAAGGCTTATTAATCTTTAGATTTATTTTTTATTTATAATATTTTAAAGATATTTATATAAAACCTATAGTTTTATATTTATAAGTATAAAAATAAGTTTTTAAAGTATTACTAATTCTTTAATAAGGTTAATTATATATATATACTTTATTAGTTATTTAAGCTTAGCTACTTTTTTTTATTAAAGACTTTTAAATACTTAGTATATTTTATAAATAGTATTAATATAATCTTTTTAATAGATTTTCTTTACTTTCTTAATTAAATAAATTTAAAATAATAATAATTCTTAGTATCTTATAAAACCTTATAAAATAAACTAGCTTTAAAAGAATAAAAACTAATAAAAGACTTTTCTTTAATAATAAGTAATTTTATTTATTATATTTTTAATAAATATAAAAGGCTATCTTTTTAAATTAAACTATTCTTAAAATTATATTTTTCTTAATATTTATAATTATTTAGTTTAATAAATATCTTTTTATAATTTTTTAATTAGTTATTATTTTAAATAGCTTTATAATTCTTTTAAAACTTTAAAAAGGAGTTTTTTATAATAATATTAATATAAGAATCTAAGAAAAGAGGTATATTTTTTAAAATCTTTTTATTAATAAGATTTAATTTACTTTTTAAATTAAAAAGTACTTTTAAAGTAATCTATTTATTATTAAATTAGATATATATTAGCCTAATTATAATAGCTTTAAGGTTTATATATTTTTATCTTTAATTAGGCTTATTTAAAGGTTCTTTATTTATATTACTATAAGCTTATAAGAGGTCTATAAAGCCTAATCTTTTATTCTATTAATATAAAGGTTAGTTATAAAACTTTAAAATATATAATAATATTAAATATTTTTTATAATTAAAGGTACTATATTTTAACTTATAATAACCTAAGTTCTAATATTTAAAATATATTATTAGCTTTTATAAGTAATTATAAAGGCCTAATAAGTTAATAATATTATTATTACTAATTATTTATTATTAATATTAATAGCTATTTATAATTCTAACTATATATTATTAATAGCTTTAAATTAGTTTTTTTATTAATAATAGTTTTAATAAAAATTTTAGCTCTTTTTATTTTTATTTAATTTATTAAAACTTTATTATAAAGTATCTAGTTTTAAAGTTTAAAGTAAAGTTAAAGAAAGAAATTATAAACTTAATAAAAAAGTAGTAAAGGTTTTAAAAGCTTTACTTTAATATTTTTATAATACTTTAAAAATATTATAAACTTTTAATAAGGCCTTTATAAAGTACTAATAAGCCTAATATTTATATTAAGATATTTAATAAAGCTATTATTAATATAATTTTTAAGCTATTATTTAAATTCCTTAAAAGTAACTTTTATAATTTTATTATTAAACCTAATTATAAAAAATATTTTTTATTTTTATTAGATTTATAATAAAAAGGTAGTAATTATATAAAAAATTTATATAGTTTTTTTTAAAGGTTTTAAGCTAAATATAAAAATAGGTTTTTAAAATTATAAAAAAGGATTAAAAATTAATATATATTTTTTCTTTATATTAAAAAATTAAAAGAAAGTTAAGCTTTAAAGCTAATTTAGTTTTTAATTATTTATTAGTTAATAATTTATTTTATATTAATAAAATTAAAAAAGTATTTAAAATAAATACTTTTCTTTAATAAAATATAGCTAAGTATTCTCTTTTTTATTAAAGTTATTTCTTTTATAAAATAACCTAGATATAAGTATTTAGCTTTTTCTTAGTAAAGTTATTAAGGTTTAAAGCTACTTTTTAGGTTTATATCTCTAAAACTTAGTTCTAAGAGTACCTTTAGATTTAAAAGTTATTATTTTATTTATTTTATAAACCTTTTATATTTTAAATTTAAGGAATATTAAGTTATTTTTATAAAAGATTATAATTATTTTAAATAAACCTTTTATTATTTATATTACTTTTTAATAATTTACCTTATTTTAATTAGATAAAAAGAAAAGTAATAGAGTATAATATAAGGTTAAAGGTAGTTTATAAAGGGATTATAATAAATATTATTAAAAGATATTATAATAAAAACTAAGCTAATTAAAAGTAAAGGTATATATAATAAAATATTAATCTTTAGCCTTTTCTTTAAATCTTTAAAGAATCTACTTTATATATAGTTTACTATTTCTTTATAGGTTATTTAATACTAGTTTAATATTAAACTACTAAGCCTATACTTCTAGCATTTAGTTACCTAATATTAATCTTATTATTATTTAATATAAGTACTACCTTTTAAGCTATAGTTATTTATAAATTAAGCTCTTTTCTAGCTTTCTTTATATTAAAGTATATATTAAATAGATATTAGAGTATTTTTAAGCTAGTATTATAAAGGTATATTAGGCTATTAATTATAAAGACCTTTTTTTAAAAATAAATATTTATAGCTTAATTTTTCTTATATAAAGCTATATAAATATTAAGCTTTTATATTTATATAACTTAATATAAACCTTTAAAGTTTAGGTTATAATTATATATAGATTTTATATAGTAATAGCTTCTTTTTTAAAGTATCTTTAGACTATATATATTTAATCTTTATCTTTTTTTACTAATATTACTAATTATATATTATTACTTTTTCTTTATTAAGGTTTTTTAAGTTTTATACCTTTATAGCTTTACTTTACTTTTACTTTAAAGCTTATTATATTTCTTTTTTTTAAAGTTTTTAAAGTATTTAAATAACTTTAATATACTTTTTTTAAATCTTTTTATAATTAAGCTACCTTTTAGCTAGCTTTTAAATCTTATAACCTAATAATTAAGGTAAAATTTAAATAAAAGAACTATAGCTTTAACTTTAATATTTTATATTAAAACTATTTAATATACTTTTATAATAATTAAAAAATAAGTTATTTATTTTTTATTTAAAGTTATTATTAAGCCTTTAAACTTACTATCTCTTTTTATAATTAAATAAAAGGTATTAGCCTTATAAGCTAATATATTATATATAACTTTAATATAGACTTTTTAGGCTTATATTATTTTATAGTTTTAAGGTAAAGCTAAAAATATAAAAAGAGTATATTAAAGCTAGCTTACTTTTAGCTTAATAATCTTTATATATTTTATTTAAATTAGCTTTTAATTTAAATATATATTAAAAAATTAAACTAATATAATTAAGGCTATTTTATTAGGTTTAAGCTAAAACTTTTTTTATTTACTTTTTAGGCCTTAGTAAAGTAAATAAGCTTATTTTGTTTTAGCTTAAAGTATAATCTAACTTTTATTAACTACTTTAAGTATATAGCTTAAATAGCTTTAAAATAATATTAGATTTACTTTTTTATTTTTTTTATTTATAAAAAGGTTAATATTATTAAAATAGCTTATTATTATAAGCTTTATCCTTTGTTTTAATATTTTATATAAAAAAATAATATAAAAAAGAAAAAGGATTAAAAATAATAAAAAGCTTTATAATATTTTTAAATAAATATTAAATAGCTAGAACTTTTTAATTTTAAATTAAAGTTAGGCTATCTTTACTTTAAAAAAGCTTTAAACCTATTATATTAAAGTCTAATTTACCTTAAGCTAATTTATTATATATATTAGCTATTAATAATTTATTATAAATCCCTTTAAAATTAAGTTTTAATAATAAAGTAACTTTATATTAATTTTAGGCTATTTTTATAATTTTTTTAATTATTTATATTATTATTTTTATAAACCTTTTTTTATAATTATTTATTTAGCCTTTTAATAATAATTTACTTATTTTTATTATAATTATAAGTTAATATATAATGCGCACTGCGGTGCGCGAGGTGCTAAAGTGGCAATAATAGGTATAATATATTATAAAGGTATAGTTATAATATTTTAAAGTAAAGAGATTAGTCTCCTTTTTTATTTACCTAAGTAATACCTTATTTATATATATAAAAAAGATCTTACTTTAATAGTTTTAAAGAAAGTTATTAGGATTTCCCTTAATAAAAATCTAAGAGAAATTATTAGGATTTCCTTTAGTAAAAATCTTAGAAAAATCCTATAATTTCCTTTAAAGAAAATCTTTAAAAAATCCCTTATTAATATATTATATATTAATTATTAAGGCTAAAAAGAAAAGGTAATATCTTTATTATTATAATAATTATATTTTAATTTATATTATTTATATTATAAGCTAATAAAAATAATAAATTATTAGCTAGACTTTTAAGCTAATATAATATTTATTACTTTTACTTTTTAGTTTTAGTTAATAAAAAAAATAAAAAAAATCTATAAAAACTCCTCTTAATAAGGTATAAAATAAAGAAAGTATAATTATAAATAAAAGGGCTATTTTATAAAGGTATTCTTTTACCCCTTTTTATCTTTTATTCCTTTCTTTTTTTCTTTATTTTCTTTTTTTCTAATACTTAGTCTAATTTATTAATATAGCTAATATAAATAATCTTTTCTTTAGCTACTTTAGCTAGATTAGCGCTAAGGGTATAAGTAAATAATATTAGGGTATTAGTAACTAAAGATATAAAGGCTATAATAATAGCTTAGCTAATAACTAATATTATAGTTTTAATAGTTAAAATAATAATAATATAAGTAGTTATAATAATAGTAGGTAATATAGTTTATAGCTAGATATTATTATTATTATTTTTAGTATTAAAGATATAATAAAAGTTTAAAACTATAAAGATATTATAGCCTTTAATATCCTTCTTTTACTTATTTAGATCTAGTTCTTTATAAGTAATAATATTAAAGCTAATTATATTTATTATAATATAAATAGTTATATTAATACCTTTTATAAAGGGGATATCTAAAAAGGTATATTATCTTTTATCTTTATATTAATAAATAATAATAAAGGTAATTTAATAAATTACCTTTATAGTTATAAAGGTATTATAATTATATAATATATATAAGAAAGTAAAGCTAGCCTTTATATTAATAACTAATTATAATATTAGGTTAATATTTAGAATAAAAGAGTAAGGAATTTTTAATATTTATATAATTATATTTAATAATATAACTTAGGCCTTATTTATAATATTATAAAAATAACTAAGTATAATAGCTATACCTTTATTATAAATAATAATAGCTTATTAGCTAATATAAAGTATTTAAATATTAATTAAGCTAATAAAAGTATTTTAATATTAATTAAGCTAATAAAAGTATTTTAATATTAATAAATAATAAAGGCCTTATTAGTAAGTATTTTCTTAAAAGTAAGGGCTTTTAGCTTATTATTTTTAAGTTTAATAATAAAGTATAATTACTTATTTAATATAAATAGGGTATATTAAGTAGTGCTAAAGATAGCTAGTAATATAGCTATACTATCCTAAGGGCTTAGAACTCTAGTAAAAATGCCTAAGGTTAGTAGCCTATTAAAAATATTATTAAAATTAGATCTAATAATAGAGAAATTAACCTTAATAAAGTAATTCTAATATTTTTTTAAATTTTAATATTTACTAATATAAATAAAAAAGGTAATAATATAAGTCTAGTTTATAATAATAGTATTCCTAGCTATTACTTTTTTAAGTATAATTATTATTATTAAGGTAATATTATATATTTTAATAATATTATTAATATTATTATTATTAGTAAACTTAAGGTTACCTTAGATATTTATAAAAAAAGCTAGGTTAAGGTTTCCCTTATTAAAGCTTTAGCTCTATTAGTTATTTACTTTTATCTATTATAAGTAAAAGTAATTAGTATTATTATAAACTATTTAGTTTTTATAAATAAGTATTTCTTTAACTTTAGACTTACTATTTAGGTTAATAATTCTTTAATAATAAAAGGTAGCTATAATAAGTATAATAGTAAACTAATAATTACCTTTAATATTATTAATAACTCTATATTTTTAATTATAACTAAGTTCTTTTATATATTAGTAAAAACTATTAAGCTTTATTAAATTATTTTTCTTTTACTAATAAAAGGTATATTTAAAAGACTTAATAAAATAAATATAATAATCTTTTTAGTTAAATAGTTTAAGGATATAAATATATATTTTTTTTTAAAAAGGTTAGAGGCTTTTAATAGAAAGGGCTATAAATATATTAGTAGTATATAAGGTCTTTAAATAAAAATAAATAGCCCTTTAGTTTAACCTTAAATTTAAATATTTATAATTATATAAATATTAAAAGAGTAAAAGATTTCTTATTATTTTAAAAGAGTAAATATATAAAATAAATAGTAAAAGATATAGGCTATATTATTATAGTTAAGGCTAGGTAGTATTTCCTTTATTAATATTTTATTTAGCTTATTTTAAGAATTATTACTTAGTAATTATAAAGTTATAAGTATAAAAATTCTATTAAGTTATTAGCTATAGCTTAAGCTAGTTCTATCTTAAGGACTTTTCTTTATTTTTAAAGAAATTCTTTAAAAATACTTATTTTTAAAATCTACTTATATATAAGAAGAATTAGAGTCCTATAGATCTAGCTACCTTTTTATAGTAATTTCCTATAGTAACCTATTTTATTAGATTTCTTTTAGATTTTCTTTAATTATAATAACTAATATTAGTTTAGTTTTTTAGCTTAGTCTTTAGCTATTATTATAATAGCTTTATTAATTTTATCTTACTATACTTTAAATTCTAATACTAGCTTTAGGGCCTTAATAGTAGATTATTTAACCTAATTATTATAATAATTAGGCTAGCCTTTTTATATTATAAAATACTCTTATTATAGCTTGCCCTATTCTCTTTATATTACTTAACTATTAAGGATTATTTTTACCTTTTAATAGCTTATATTTTTATTTATTAGGCTAGGTTAATTACTAGGCTTTTTTATTAGCTAGAGATATATAATAAAGATAATTAAATAAATATTAAGTATACCTTTTATATTAAGGTAATATATAAAGTAATTAACTTAGTCTAATACTTTAAATAATCTAGCCCTTTTCTTTTATAACTTAACTATCTTAAGATCTAATATATAATATCCTTTTTTTAGTTTTAATTATATTTAATCTTTAGGCTTAAATTCTATTAAATAGTATTTTTTATTATATTATTTCTTTATTATAGCTTAGGCCTAAGTAATACTAATCTTAGCCTTTTTTTATAAAATAATAAAGTCTTTTATTTAGGCCTACTCTTTAAAATATTATTACTTATTATTTATATACTATTTAATAATTAACTTACTTAATAATATTTATATAATTATAAAAAAGGAATTATTTAAAGTAAATTATAAATTTATTAAGGTATTTATTTATTAATAAAATAAAAAATTAAATAAAAAAAAATAAAAAGTAATTTCTATAGTTTAGTTATATCTTTTAAATAATCTATTTATTTATAAATATTAGGCTATAAATATTAATAACTTAGTACTATATATATTTTATAGCCCTTTTTAAAAGTTAAATATAAACTTCTAATCCTTATTTAAAATAATCTACTTTAGAATACCTTAATTACTTTAAAGTAGCTTAGTACTTAGCTATATTATCTAATTAGTAATAATAAAGTAAGTATTTTTAAATATAAGAATATATATCTTAAAAAACTTATCTAAGACTATTAATAAAGTATTAAAATATCTTTTAAAGGGCTTTACTTATAGTATTTTATTTACTAAAATAATAAAAAGCCTAATAATAAAGTTTATAGTTATAATATAAAATAAAATAGCTAAAAATAAAATAAGTATTAACTTCTTAGTAAGCTTTCTTTAGTTAGTTTAGTTATACTAAGAAGTATTATAGCCTATAATCTACTTTTTAATTCTTTTTTTTAAATAAAAATAGCTAATATTACTAATAAGTTTTTTTAAAGCTATTAACTTTTAATATAAAATTTATAACTATATACTTTATTAATAATATTTTTAATATATAACTTTAAAATATATAACTAATATTAACTATTATACTTAAATAAATATAATAATTTATTAATATAATAAAAAGTAAGCCTTAGCTTAGTAAATATTATTTTAAGTTACTTAAAGATCTAACTTTACTTTAAGTTAGATTTATATCCCTTTTTAATATAATTAATTATATTTAAAATAATATTAGCCTTTAAAAATATATAAATATATATAGTTTTATTTAATATATTATCTATCTAAATATTAAGTAAAGTCTTTTAGTTAAGTAAGGTATTTTTTTAATTAATAGTTAATAATTAGAAAATTATATTAGCTATTAGGTTTTTTACTTTAAAAATATAATATAATTATATATTAAATTAGCTAAGAAATTAAAAGGCTAAAATTAAATAGTTATTTATTATTATATAATTAAATAATATTATTTAATAAATAATATTATATATTATTATATAATTAGTAAATATAATTATTAAGTTTATAGCTATAAACTAAATAAATAGCCTTACCTTTATTATAACCTAAGTAAGTCTTACTATTTTAAGTTTTATAAACTAATACTTTAATTCCTTACCTTTAAGGCTTTAGCTAAGATATATAATAGGTTCTATTATAATAGCTAAGATTAGTTTCTTAGGGTTTTAGCTAAAGGTATTTAAAAGGTAAAAGATTATAGCTTTAATATTAAATTTATAAAATATATTAACTTAAATAAAAAGCTTTTAATTTAAATTAAAGTAATATTATATTTTAAACTTAATTAAGGCTTAAATTATATTTTAAGAAATATATTTTTTTTTATTAAAGTAAAGTTAGTTTATTTAATATAAGCTATTTACTTCTTTTTATAAAATTAGCCTTTATTATCTTTAGCTTTACTAAGTAGCTATATCTTTTATTATTATAATAAAGTAATTTATATTAAAAATTATAAAATAAAGTATTATAACTATTTTACTATTTTAATCTACTTTTTTAGCTATTAGAGCGTTTTAAGGAAGTTTATTTATTAAAGAGTATTAGTCTATTCCTTAGTATTTATTAGCCTAATATTATTTATTAAGTATTTAAATAATTAAACTAATAAATATATAAAAAAAGATTTAACTAAAAATAAAATAATATTTCTTTTAATAAAAGCTTTAAAAATTAGCTTAAGGTATTATAAGTATTCTTTTTAGCTATTTAAAAAGATAATAATATTATTAATATAAGTAATAATAAACTTAGTATTTAGCTAAAAAACCTTATTAATAAACTATTAAGTATATATAAGTAAGTTTTAAAACCTTATTAATATAACCTTTAATTATTTTAGTTTATAATAACTAATAATTATAAATTAATTATAATATTTCTTTTTTATTAGAAATTAATAAAAAAAAGCTTTAATATTAATTATACTAATAAATTTCTTTTCCTTAAGCTACTTAATTATATCCTTTTATTATAATATTAAGTATATATTTAAAATTATTAGCTAGTTAAGTTAATAAAGGTTAATAATTATTTATCCTTTTTACTTATTATTTATTATATACTATATTATAAATATTAAAAATATAAATAAGGATAGTCTAATTAGCTATTCTATTTTATTTTAAATATATAGCCTATTAAGTAGTTTATTTATAAATTTCTAATCCTTATACTCTAATAAATAAGCTAATAATATAGTTTTATAATTATTTTAGCTATTAATTAATAAAATAGTTATATATTTTATTTTATTTATTAGGATAAGGCTTTAGTTTATTTAAATAATAAAAAAGTATTTAGTAAGTGCTTATATCTCTTTAGTAAAGGACTAATCCTTAGTATATACTTAGACTCCCTTAGCTATATAGATTTCTAGTAAGTTCCTTAGAACTTCTATATTAAGGTATTTATATAATTAGCTAAAAGTTTTTACCTATTCTTTTAAGGCTTTAATAGTCCTAGCTTAATTATTTTTTAAATTATTAGGGTTATTTTTTATAAGGCTAATAGTATTATTAGATTTAGTATTAATATGCCTTTATTAGATATTATTAGAATACTTTTATTAAATTACTTTATAATATTTTTTATTAGGCTATAAAAAATATTAATAAAGTCTTAATATATAAAGTTATTAGTATTTATAAAGGTTCTAATCTTTTACTTTTTAATAATTATAATAAGTATTAGCCTAATATTAATAGTTAAACTTATAAATATTTTATAATATACTTTAATAATTAGCTTATTATATTTTAATATAAATAAAATATTATACTAAATTAAAAGCTTATAGTCTTTAATTATAATATTTATAAAGATTTATAAATCTAGCTATATACTTTCTATACTTTATATAATATATTAAATTTTTTATTTATAGTTTATAATATTTATAAAAATATAAATCCTTTAGCTTATAGCTATTATAATAATATTCTAAAAGTTAAAGATATTAACTTTATAAGGAATATTAAATTCTTATTTAAAAAAAAGTTTTATAAATAGCCTTTTTATTACCTAAGCTTTAATATAAACTTTAATTATATATAATAAGCTTATAATAAATCTAAGAATAAATATAATAAACTTTACTTAATTATTAGTATATAATTAGCTAATATTAATAAGTTTTACTATCTTAATATAATTAACTAAGATATTAGTAAAAAAAAGGAGCTATCTTTTATTTATTATAGATCTAGCTATACTTAAGTTAATATAAATATTATATTAGTTTTATAGGCTATTTATACTATATACTTAGATCTAGGTATAGGTATATATAGATAGGTAGTTTAGCTTAGTTACTTATTATATTAATATAGCTTTTAGTAAAAGGCTAATAAAGTCCTTTTTTTAAATAGCCTTAATAATAATATTAGTAAGTTTATTTTATTATTAATAGTTCTTTTAGGGTTACTAAAGGTCTATTAGTTTCTTTTAGCTAGCTATATTAAAGGACTTATTTAGCCTTTTTATAAAGGTATCTAATATAAAGAAAGCTAGTTTCTTACTAATATTATTATTATTATTAAATTAGGTATTTAGATTACTATACTTAATAATATCTTAGTATTCTTTTTAAATTATATTTATTTTAATAGCTAAAAAAAATATTACTATTATCCTTTAGATTTTTATAAAATAGCACTTTTAATAATTCTTAGGTTTTTATAGTAAAATTAACTTTATTAGTATTACTTAGGTAATATTATATCTTTAGCTAATATCCCTTAATATTATAAATACTATTATATTTACTAAGTTATTTATAATATTACTTAGGCTAATATCCCTTATCTTTCTATCTAGCTAGGTTCCTTAGGTTCTATAGCTAGCTAGATTAATAGCCTATTTATAGGTATTAGGTACTTTTAAACTATATATAGGCTTTTTATTCTTTTTTTTAATAATAAATTTATAAATTAAGGATTATTACTTTATAATCTTATATTTAATAGTTTATATTTTCCCTTAGTATAAAAACCTAAAAGCTAATTTAAAAAAAATAGTTTAATTTTTAAAAGATAATTATAAAAAAATAAAATTCCTTATACCTTATAATTCTAGCCTTATATTATATTTATATTATTTAATTATAAAAGTTAGTCTTATTTATAATATATTAGATAATAAAGCTATTATATTTTAAGGCTATAATAGTAGTTTTTAAAAATATTATAAATCTTTATTATAACTATACTTTTTATATATATAAGCCTATCTCCTAATCTTATATTCTAAGCTTAATAAACTTAAATAAATCCTTAGTATATTAATCTAATATACTTTTTATTAGTAATATTAGTATTTTTTTAGGTAAGATTTAAATATATTTTAGGCTTTTACTTATAAAGTAATTAAATATATTAATAAATCTATTTATACTTTATTAAATTAATATTTTAATATTTTTATTAATAATATTAAAGTTTATATTAAATAGCTTAATTAAATTAAATCTTTTAATTTTTTTTAAAAAAAAGTAAGGTTTAGTTCTAAATTTTTATAGTAATACTATAGCTATATAATAAAATAAGTTAATAAGTAGATTAAGTTTAAAGGCTAATATAAGATAATTATAAGGCTATTTTAATAAACTAAGACTTTAGTAATATATTAGTCTATTTAGCTAATACCTTAAATAAAGCTAATAAATACCCCTAGCATTAGTTAAAAACTACCTAACTTTACTTAGATAAGGTTTAAGTAAAGTAAAACTTTACTTAATTTATAAAGGCTATTATAATAGGTAATTTAGTTCTTAATTAGTTTAGTTTTTAATCTATTATCCTAATCCTTTTTTCTTTAGCTACTTAATATCTAATATTAGTAAAGAAAAGAGTTAAGTAATTAGGTTTTTAGCTATTAATAATCTTAGTAATTATTATAATATAATTATTAGTTCTATATAATTTATAAGGTATTATTAGGCTATATTATCTATAAAAATTATTTAAATAATAGGCTTATTTTCTTTATTAGTATTTTTTATTATAATCTATTCTTTAATAAATAATAGCTTAACTCCTTTTTAGTAAATTATAAGTTTAGTTTTTAATACTTTAAGCCTATTATTAACTATTCTTTAAGATTTATTTATATTATTACTTTAAAAAAATTATAATTATATAATCCTTAAGGTTTTATAAATAATACTTTATATCTTAAAAAAGGTTAGGTTTTTAAGGTTAGATATAAATAATCTAAAAAGGTTACTATTAGATCTAAGAGATAAGTTAAAACCTTTATTATCTAAGGTAATATAGAACTTTTTACTAGGATTAGGGTTTTTTAGGTCTATAAAGGGGTTTTTAGGGGGTAAAGTTTAGATTATAGGTATTCCTTTTTAATAAATTACTTAGTTTATATAGCTAAATAAATTTTCTTAAATAATCTAATATATTAGATTAGAATTCTATTTTTTTAAACTTATAATAATATTCTTAGTATTTTTAAGCTAAGATAATAAAAGTTATATCTTAGTATAATTATTTCTTTTTTTAAATAAATATTTCTTACCTTACCTTTATATATTCTCTAATAATAAAGGCTTTTTCTTTATATACTCTTTATTTTTATTAAAGGATTTTAATTTTTTTTACTAAAAAAAGCTTTTTAATTATAAAAATCTCCTAATAAGCCTTTAAAAGTTTTTTACTTAAAAAGGGGTTTATAGATTAGTTAGTTATAATAATATTACTTTTAAATAATATATATTATAATATATAAAGTACTAAAGTAATAATAATAAGTATAATAGGTTATAAAGGTATAGTTATAATATTTTAAAGTAAAGAGATTAATTTCCTTTTTTATTTACCTAAGTAATACTTTATTTATATATATAAAGGAGATCTTACTTTAGTAGTTCTAAAGGAAGTTACTAGGATTTCCCTTAGTAAAAATCTAGGAGAAATTACTAGGATTTCCCCTAGTAGAAATCTTAGAGAAATCCTATGATTTCCTTTAGGGGAAATCTCTAAGAGATCCCCTATTAGTGCGTTATATATTAATATATAATAACTTTTTTAATTATATTTTTAATTATATTAAATAATAGAATTAGTTTTTATATATTTACTTTTTATTATTATTTTATAATCTTTTTAAGCTTTTTAAAAATATTAATAATTATAATAAATTATTATAAATAATATTTAAATTATAAAAAGATATTAATTAGCTATATTAATACTTTTAATAATAGGCTTTTATATATTTTAATTATTTTATTAAAGACTTTATTTTTTTTAAAGCCTTTTAAGGTTATAATGCTTAGATTATTTATTAGACTTTTTTAAAGTTAATAATTACTTTTATATTAAGCCTAGCTAAAGGCTAGTTTAATAGTAAATTATAAAAAGGATTAAAAAAAAACCTTTTTATTAATATTATAGCCTTTTCTTTATATATCTTTATTAATACTTTTAGCTTACTTTTAACCTAAAATATTAAAATCTTTACTTAGCTTAGTTTCTCTTTAATATAAACTTTTACTTACTTTTTTATTTTTTATAACCTATTAATATAGCTTATAGTTTTATTAAGATACTATTATTAGCTACTTTTTCTTATTTTAATTATAATATAATCTTAGGCTTATAATATCTTTTCTTTTACCTTTTATATAATTAGTATTCTTTTTTTATAATATTCTTTTTAAGCCCTCTTTACTTTTTAATTAGCCTAGTCTACCTTTTATATTAATTAACTCTTCTCTTACCTTTTAGCCTTATTTTACTTTTATTTTAATATTACTTTTTTAATAATCTTTTAAAATCTTTACTTTCTTTTTATTTTATAAATCTTATCTTTTTAAGGCCTTATATTAAAAATATAATATAGCCTTTATAATTATTACTTTTTTATTAAATTATTATTATAATAATCTTTTTTTTTTATTTTTTTATTACTTTTTTTAAATTATTTATAAAATATAATTAAACTTAATAAAGTTTTTTTATTTTTAATATTATACCTTTAAATTAATAATATTTTAAATAAAGTTAATAATAATATTTTATTCATTATATTAGATTTATATTAATTCCTTTTTAAATATAATAAGTTATAACCTTTATTTTTTTATTATTTTTAATAATTAATTATACTTTTATATTATTTATTTTTTTTATTTTAAATTAAATAATATTAATTTTAATATTTTATTAAAATAACTTAAAATTATAATACTTTTATTTTAAATTTTTATATTAATATTTATTATTTTATATTATAACTTTTTAAATAAATATTATAAATAATAATTTTTTATTTTTAAAACTTTACTTTATATTAATCTTTTTATATTTATATTAATTATATAATAACTTTATATTTTTTATAAATATATATTATAATTTATTTATTATTATATATTAAATAATAGTTTTTTTTATTTAAATATATTAACTTTTTTATATAATTATTAACTTTTACTTTTTATAATATTATAATATTATAATTAGTTTAATTTTAAAAAGCTAATTTATTAAAGCTTTAAGTTTTTAGTTATTTATTTATTTATATTACTCTAATTACTAGTCCTTATAGCCTAATACTTCTATTCTAATATTAAGGGAGGAAACCTACTATAGGCTAAAAACCTCCTCTGCCTTACTTATATACTAATACTAGTCTTTTTTATTTATTAGTCTAGCCTTATCTATAAGGCTATTAAACTTCTTTAATTTTAGAAAAAGGATTACTAATTCTAATTATTTAGTTCTATATAAATATACCTTAGGCCTATTACTTAATAATTATATTTATATTATTATTAATATATTATTTAAATTATAATTTTTATTTAGTTATAGTTAATTAATATAGGTAATATATTAACCTTATTACTTTAAGGCTAGCTTATAGCTATCTTTTTTAGTTTATTTTTATTACTTTTAACTATTCTTTTACTTCCCTTTATTTTTTCCTTTATAGTTTTAATAGCCTTATACTTATATTTATTTATATCTACCCTTAGACCTTATTTACTTCTTTTATATTTATCTATTAGTCTTAACTTTATCTCTTATATATAATCCCTTAGGCCTTATATTTTCTTTAGCTTTCTTTTATTTTTTTATTTTTTTATTTTCTTTTTTTTATCCTTTTTATTACCTTTCTTTTTATTATTATCTTTTCTTTTACTTTTACTTATTTTTACTTTATATTTATACTTACTATCCTTTATTATTATTTTTATTATTATTATTATTATTATTATATTTTCCTTTTTTTTTATTAACTTAGTTTATCCTTTTATTTTTTAGCTTTATATTAGCTTTATAATTAATTAACTTACTTAATCTAAGCTTACTTTTATAACCTTTTATACTTTATATATATTTTATATATATAAAAAAAGCCTAGCTTTTTTTATATTAATTAGGCTAATTATAAAAAGCCTTATAAGGCTTATTAAGCCCTTAAGAGTAATATTATTATATATTATATAATAAGTATCTTTACTTTAGCTTTATATTAGTTTTATTTATTAATACTTTATAGCCTATATTTTATAATATTAAGGTTAAGGCCTTTACTTTTTAGGCTATTTTTATTATTATTATTAAAAGAGCCTTTATAATATATTAATATTTTAGATTTATTATATCTTTATTTTTTTTATTAATCTAATTATAATTTATTAATTAGAATAATCTTATTAATATTACTTTATATTTTAAGCTAATTATAACTTTTTATAAAGCTAGCTTATTATTTATAATTATATTAGATCTATCTAATACTTATAAGATATTAAGGTAATCTACTTAAACTAATAAGTTATTAGTTAACCTTTATAATATAAATAATACTTTATTTAAAAATATAAGTATATTTTATATTTATATTATTATATTATTTAAAAAGATTATTATAAATATAAAGTAAGCTTATATAAAGAATAAAAAAGGCTATATATCTTTTCTATCCTTTATTATCTTAACCCTAAGAGCTTAAAATAAAGAAAAAAAAAGAAAAAGAAAGTCCTAAAACTAAAAGCCTTTTTTTAATATTATTTTTACTTTAGCCTTATATTACTCTAATAATAAAATAAAGCTTATTTATTATTAAAGTAATAATAAGTAATAAATAGCTAGCTATAAAGGTAACTTTATAGTTTAAAGGAAAAAAATTAAAAAAAAAAAGAGTAAAAAATAGCTAAGTATATTTTATATTTAAAATAAAATTAAAACTAAAAGAAATATAATTATATATATAGTTTTTAGTTTTTAGTAATTAGTAATATAAAATTATTATTCTTACTCTTAGCTATTTTTATAATAGTTTTAGTTTTAAACTAATCTTTATATTACTTTATAATATTTTATTTATTATAGCTATAAGAATTATTTTATTAGCTTAATATTAGTTTTATTATTATTTAATATAAATATTACTTTTTAGGCTATAGTTATTTATAAGCTAAGCTCTTTTTTAGCTTTTTTTATATTAGGGTATATAGTAAATAGGTATTAAGGTATTTTTAAGCTAGTATTATAAAGGTATATTAGGCTATTAACTATAAGGACCTTTCTTAAAAAGAGAAATACTTATAACCTAATTTTTCCTATATAAAGCTATATAAGTATTAAGCTTTTATATTTATATAATTTAATATAAACTTTTAAGGTTTAGGTTATAATTATATATAGATTTTAAATATTAGTAGCTTTTTTTTAAAGTGCCTTTAGGCTATATATACCTAATCTTTATTACCTTTTTACTAATATTATTAATTATATATTATTACCTTCTTCTTATTAAGGTTTTTTAGATTTTATATTTTTATAGCTTTACTTTACTTTTACTTTAAAGCTTATTATATTCCCTTTTTCTTTTAAAGTACTTAAATAACTTTAATATACTCTTTTTAAATTTATTTTATAATTAAACTACCCTTTAGCTAGCTTTTAAAC
>NQYQ01000002.1:276553-319604 GCA_003055925.1 Escovopsis sp. Ae720 | reverse complement strand
GCTAATATATTATATATAACTTTAATATAAATTTCTTAGGCTTATATTATTTTATAGCCTTAGGCTAAGGCTATAAATATAAAAAAAGTATATTAAAGCTAGCCTACCTTTACCTTAATAATCTTTATATATTTTATTTAGGTTAGTTTTTAATTTAAATATATATTAAGAAATTAGGCTAATATAACTAAGATTACCTTATTAAGTCTAAGCTAAACCTTCCTTTTATTTACCTTTTAGGCCTTAGTAAAGTAAATAAGCTTACTTTTTTTTAATTTAAAATATAATTTAACTTTTATTAATTACTTTAAGTATATAGCTTAAATAGCCTTAAAATAATATTAGGTTTACTTTATATTTTTTTTATATATAAAAAGGTTAATATTATTAAAGTAGTTTATTATTATAAGCCTTAGCCTTCCTTTTAGCGCTTTATATAAAAAAATAATATAAAAAAGAAAAAGGATTAAAGATAATAAAAAGCTTTATAATACCTTTAAGTAAATATTAAATAGCTAAAACTCCTTACCTTTAAACTAAAGCTAAGCTATTCTTACTTTAAAAAAGCTCTAAACCTATTATATAAAGGTTTAGTCTATTTCTAGCTTATCTATTATATATATTAGTTATTAGTAATTAACTTTATTATAAGCACTTTTAAAATTAAGTTATAATAATAAAGTAACTTTATATTAGTTTTAAACTATCTTTATAATTTCTTTAACTATTTATATTACTATCTTTATAAACCTTCTTTTATAATTACCTATTTAGCCTTTTAATAAAAGTCTATTTATCTTTATTATAATTATAAATTAGTATATAATAATTATTTTAATTACTTTTCTAATTATATTAAGTAATAAGATTAGTTTTTATATATTTACTTTTTATTATTACTTTATAGTTTTTTTAGGCTTTTTAAAAATATTAATAACTATAGCCTAAAACTATTATAAGTAATATTTAAGTTATAAGAAGATATTAGTTAGCTATACTAATGCTTTTACTAATAGGCTTTTATATATTTTAATTATTTTATTAAAGACTCTATCCTTTTTTAGGGCCTTTTAAGGTTATAAAGCCTAAATTATTTACTAAACTTCTTTAAAGTTAATAACTATTACTATATTAGGCCTAGCTAAAGATTAGTTTAATAGTAGATTATAAAAGGGATTAGAGAAAAACCTTTTTATTAGTACTATAGCCTTTTCCTTATATATCTTTACTATTATTTTTAGCCTACTTTTAACCTAAAGTATTAGGATTTTTACTTACTTTAGCCCTTTTTTAATATAAACTTTTATTTACTTTTTTATTTTTTATATACTATTAATATAGCCTATAGCCTTATTAAAGTACTATTACTAATTACTTTTTCTTACTTTAATTATAATATAATTCTAAGCTTATAATATCTTTTCCTTTACTTTTTATATTATTAGTATTCTTTTTTTTTAATATTCTTTTTAAGCCTTTTTTACTTTTTAATTAGCCTAATCTACCTTTTATATTTACTAACTCTCCCTTTACCTTTTAGCTTTATTTTATCTTTATTTTAATATTACTTTTTTAATAATCTTTTAAATTTACTTAACTATTTACTTAGTATAAATCTTTACTCTTTTTTTATTTTATAAGTTTTACTTTTTTAAAGCCTTATACTAAAACTATAATATAGCCTTTATAATTATTACCTTTTTATTTAATAATTATTATAATAACCCTATCCTTTATTTCTTTTTATTTATTACTTTTACCTTTATTTTAATTACTTATAAAATATAGTTAGACTTAATAAGGTCCCTTTACCTTTAATATTATACCTTTAGGTTAGTTATAGCCTAAGTAAGGTTAATAGTACTATTCTATTAATTATATTAGATTTAAGTTAGCTTCTCTTTAGATATAATAAGCTATAACCTTTATCTTTTTATTATCTTTAGTAACTTACTATACCTTTATATTATTTATTTTTTTTTATTTTAAATTAAATAATATTAATTTTAGTCCTTTATAAAGATAGCCTAAGGCTATAATACCCTTACTCTAATCTTTTATATTAATATTTATTATTTTATATTATAACCCTTTAAATAAATATTATAAATAGTAACTTTTTATTTTAGAAATTTTACCTTATATTAGTCTTTTTATATTTATACTAACTATATAATAGCTCTATATCTTTTATAAATATATATTATAACTTATCTATTATTATATATTAAATAATAGTTTCTTTTACTTAGGTATATTAGCTTTTTTATATAGCTATTAACTTTTACTTTTTATAATATTATAATATTATAGCTAGCTTAATTTTAAAGAGCTAGCTTATTAAGGCCCTAGTTTTTTACTATATTTTAGTAAAGGATTATAATTATTATTAACTTTAGAATAAGGGTAGCTTAAAGTTATTATAGTCTTATAATTAACTCTTTATTAGTATTATCTACTTAAGTTATAGCCTATTATTTTTCTTAGGGATAGATTAAATATTAATTAGGCTATTAGTTAATATATATAGGAGGTTTATAAGGGCTTTAAGGACTATTTATATATATTAGTTTATTAAAGGGTAAACCTATATTGTCAGGGTTTTGCGGGCCAAGTGAAGGTTAGTAGGAAGTGCGAGGTTAAAGGCATTACGAAGAGATCTCGAAGCTATAGCGAAGGTAATATATAGAGGTTTTATAGCTAATTTAAATATAAGTATTATAGATAATAAAATTAATCTCTTAGCCTTCCCTAATAGGCTAGGCTATATATAGCTTTTATTCTAATCCTAACCTTAATCTAGCCATTCTAGCTAATCCGGCCATTCTAGCTACCTTAACCCCTAATAAGGCGATCCCCCTATAGTAGCTATATTCTAAGGCTATATAAAGCCCCCTTTTCATAGCCCTAACCTAGGGCTAACTATAGGCCCCCCTTCCCCCCTTTTCTAAGGAGAGGCTTTAAATAAGGCTTAAAAGGATCTTACTAGGAACTTATAAATCTCTTAATATAGGTTTATAGCTTCCTTCCTTTAACTTTATAATAGAGATCTATATAGCTTTATTCCTTTAACTTCCTTTAGCTTCTCTTTAACTTCCCTCTAGCTTAAAAAAATAATATATATAGCTTTAAGCGATTAAAAGGGCTTAAAGTAGCTTTTAAGCTTATAAGGAAGCTATAAAGGGCCTATAAGGTTATAAGAAGTTATAAAGGAGAGAAAAATTTTACCCTTATAAGCTCTTTATTTATAATAGCAGCATTAACCTAGTTTATATTAAATTTATCTTTAGCTTATAATAGCGTTACTAGGATATTATAATGCCCTTATAGGCTCTTTTATCTTATTTATAATAGTAGCGTAATATAGTTTATATTAAATTTATCCTTAGCTTATAATAGCATTACTAGGATATTATAATACCCTTATAGGCTCTTTTATCTTATTTATAATAGTAGCGGTAATATAGTTTATATTAAATTTATCCTTAGCTTATAATAGCGTTATTAGGATATTATAATGCCTTTATAGGCTCTTTTATCTTATTTATAATAGTAGTATAATATAGTTTATATTAAATTTATCCTTAGCTTATAATAGCGTTATTAGGATATTATAATATCTTTATATATAGCTTATTTATAATAGTAGTAGTAATATAATCTTTAGAAGGCCCTTTAGCTTACCTATCTATAATAATAGCGGCTAGATATATCTTCTTATTCTTATAAAGCTTATATATAGCTTATATATAGCTTTATAGCTTATATATAGCTTATAGCTTATAGCTTATATAGCTTATAGCTTATATATAGCTTATAGCTTATATAAAGCTTATATAAAGCTTTACTATCTATAGTATTACTTTTTATATAAAAGACCTTTCTATCTTATAGTAATATACTAGTAATATTATAGTATCTTCCTTTAGTATCTTATATAGCTTAGCTATAGGATCTCTACTAAAGGCAGATTTTTCTAGCCTATAGGCAGGAAGTAATAATAGGCGTAATCTATATATACCTATTATAAATATTCTATAATAAAGTAAATAAGGTCCCTTCCTTACCCTTTTATACCCTTAGTTATATAGTCTAACTTTTATAGTAGTATATATCTATAATACCTTTAACTTTATTATCTTAAGCGGTAATAGTAAAGAACCTATAAAGAACCTATAAGTTAATATATATAATATATATAAAATATAGTTAGTAATATTAATAAAGGTTAATTTAAAGGTAGGGTTAATAAAATAAATTAATTAAGCCTATAAGCTAGCTATAAGGTTATAGTAAGGGTAAGGATAAAAGGTTATAATGCCTTTAAAAAGTTATTTCTTAGTTTCTTTTCTTTTTATCTTTTATATAAGATAATATAGCTATAAGATAATTATAAGATAGCTATAAAAATACTATAAAAAGGGTATAAAAAATAAAGCCCTTAAGATAATATAGTTAATAGATATTAGGGTCTTGTAATATAGTAAGAAGACCGTAAGAAGACTATAAGGTTATTATAAGATTACTATGAATTTATAATAAGTTAGAAAATGCCTTAATAGTATATACTCCTTATAACTAATAGTTAGCTTAACTTAATATTAGTAAGAGATTAGAGAAAAGGATTAATATATTAGGGTTTTATAGGCTAAGTAAAGGTTAGTAGGAAGTGTAAGGTTAAAGGCATTATAAAGAGATCTTAAAGCTATAGCGAAGATAGTATATAAAGGTCTTATAGCTAATTTAAATGTAGGTATTATAGATAATAAAATTGATCTCTTAGCCCTCCCTAATGGGCTAGGCCGTACGCGGCTTTTATCCTAATCCTGACCTTAATCTGGCCGTTCCGGCCACCTTAACCCCTAACATATATTAAGTTTAGTAAGGTTTCCTTTCTTAGGTATTCTATTAGGTATCTTTTAACCCCTTTAGGCTTTAATATATTACTTAGTTAGTATTTTATATAATAGTTAGCTTAATATAATATTAACTCTAATATCTTTATAAATATTTTTAATTAATATAAATAATACTCCTTTACTTTATTCTAATATATCTATATCTTAGAGCACTCTTAGGATTAGGCTAAATATAGGCCTTAGTATAGGTAATATTATATTTATATTTTTTTAGTCTTTATTAGATATTACTCTTTATTTCTTTTATATACCTTAGCTTTATATTATTTATAAAAATACTAATTAGTATAATACTTAGTAATATACCTTATCTTAAAGCATTTATAATATTACCTTAAGTAAACTTCCTTTATATATAGCTTTATAATATATAGTTATAATTAAAAATAAAGGCCTTTATAATAAAGTTAGTTTATATTTAAAATAATACTAACTTTAAGAATTATAACTATTTATAAAGCTATAATACCTTTAAACTAGTATATAGCTATATAAAGAATTACTTTTTTATTTTCCTTTTATACTTTCTTTAGTAAGGCTTTATTACTAATATTATTAATATTTTATAAACTAATACTTTTAATAATAACTTAATAGATATATTATAGTTATTTTATATTTAAACTAAACGCTACCTTTATCTAAATATTAATAATATATTACCTTATATTTCTTTTAAAAATAATTATTATATTATTATTTTAAAGATATTAGGCTATACTTATATTACTTATAGGCTTAATTATATAATTAATAGCCTTAATAATTTTTATTAAAAACTATTTTTAGAACTTTTTAAAAATAATATTACCTTTAATTATAACCTCTCTTTTAAGCTTTAAAAGGACTAGCTTTATACCTTCCTTAGCTAGAACCTAAATAGTAAGTATTATTATTATTATTATTATATATATTTTTAGCTTATTTATTTATTTAATTATAATTATATATATAATTATATATACTTTAATAAGTTTATTTTATATAATTATTATTATCTTTATCTTTAGTATTATAATAACTATAGCTTAGTTTTATTTCTTCTTTATATTATATAGTAAATTTTTAACTATTATTTATATCTAAGTAAGCTTAGCTTTTAAAATTAAATCTTAAAGTTTTATATATATTTACTTTTACTTTTCTAACTATTAAATAATTACCTTTAACCTATTTTTATACTATAGCCTTAGGTCTAATAAACTTAAGGCTACTCTTTTATTATATTAACTTATTATAAGCCTATAATTTTTACTATTAATTTCTATTTAGTTACTACTATTACCTATACTATATCCGCTTTAGGTCTATGCTATTATAAATAGGCAATTTAGGCCTAGTAAAATCAAATCTAAAGTTATTTTTAATTTTTAATCGCTATATTAGTTAGTATAGGCGTTTTTTATATCCCCTTTAAGTTTTTATTATATTTTAATAAAAGATTATAATTATTATTAATTTTAAAATAAAAGTAATTTAAAATTATTATAATTTTATAATTAACTTTTTATTAATATTATTTATTTAAATTATAATATTTTATTTTTTTAAAAAATAAATTAAATATTAATTAAATTATTAATTAATATATATAAAAGATTTATAAAAACTTTAAAAATTATTTATATATATTAATTTATTAAAAAATAAACTTATATTAAGTTTAATAAAAGTTTTTTTTTAAATATTTTATTAATTATTTTTTAATTTTTTTAAGCTTTAATATATTATTTAATTAATATTTTATATAATAATTAACTTAATATAATATTAATTTTAATATTTTTATAAATATTTTTTAATTAATATAAATAATATTTTTTTATTTTATTTTAATATATTTATATTTTAAAATACTTTTAAAATTAAACTAAATATAACCTTTAATATAAATAATATTATATTTATATTTTTTAATTTTTATTAAATATTATTTTTTACTTTTTTTATATACTTTAACTTTATATTATTTATAAAAATATTAATTAATATAATATTTAATAATATATTTTATTTTAAAGTTTTATAATATTATTTTAAATAAACTCTTTTTATATATAGCTTTATAATATATAATTATAATTAAAAATAAAAACTTTTATAATAAAATTAATTTATATTTAAAATTATATTAACTTTAAAGATTATAATTATTTATAAAGTTATAATATTTTAAAGTTAATATATAATTATATAAAAAATTACTTTATTATTATTTTTTATATATTTTTTAATAAAGCTTTATTATTAATATTATTAATATTTTATAAACTAATACTTTTAATAATAATTAAATAAATATATTATAATTATTTTATATTAAAATTAAATATAACCTTAATTTATATATTAATAATATATTATTTTATATTTTTTTAAAATAATTATTATATTATTAGTTTAAAAATATTAGATTATATTTATATTATATATAAGCTTTATTATATAATTAATAGCTTTAATAATCTTTATTAAAAACTACTTTTAAAACTTTTTAAAAATAATATTACTTTTAATTATAATCTTTTTTAAGCTTTAAAAAGATTAGGTTTATATTCTTTTTAATTAAAACTTTAATAATAAATATTATTATTATTATTATATATATTTTTAATTTATTTATTTATTTAATTATAATTCTATATATAATTATATATACTTTAATAATTTATTATATATAATTATTATTATTATTATTTTTAATATTATTATAATTATAGGTTAGCTTTATTTTTTTTATATTATATAATAAATTTTTAATTATTATTAAAGTTTAAGTAAATTTAGGTTTTAAAATTAAAATTTAAAGTTTTATATATATTTACTTTTACTTTTTAAACTATTAAATAATTACCTTTAACTTATTTTTATATTATAGCCTTTAGTTTAATAAATTTAAAGTTACTTTTTTATTTTATTAATTAATTATAAATTTATAATCTTTATTATAAATTTCTATTTAATTATTATTATTACTTATATTATATTTACTTTAAGTTTATTTTATTATAAGTAAATAATTTAAGCCTAATAAAATTAAATCTAAAGTTATTTTTAATTTTTAATTATTATATTAGTTAATATAGGCGTTTTCTATTTTCTATTAAATTAAATAATATATTAAAGCTTAAGAAGATTAAAAGATATTTAATAAAATATTTAAAATAAAAACTTTATTAAAGTTAATATAACTTTATTTTTTAATAAATTATATATAAATAGTTTTTAAAGCTTTTATAAATATTTTATTTATATAATCTAATACCTTAATTAATATTTAATTTACTTTTTAAAAAAGGTTATAATTTAAATAAATAATATTAATAAAAAGTTAATTATAAAATTATAATAATTTTAAATTATTTTTATTTTAAAGTTAATAATAATTATAATCTTTTATTAAAATATAATAAAAAACTAAAGCTTTAATAAATTATCTAATTATAATAAAAATAAGTAAATTATTATTAAAGGGCTAAATAAATAATTATAAAAAATAAATTATAAAAATAATAATATAAATAATTAAATAAATTATAAGAACAACTTAAAACTAATATAAAGTTACTTTATTATTATAATTTAATTTTAAAAGTATTTATAATAAAATTAATTATTTATAGTTAATATATATAATAAATAAGCTTAAAATAAACTAAACCTTTATATAATAAATCTAAAGCTTTTTTAAAGTAAGAATAGTTTAACTTTAGTTTAAAAGTAAAGAGTTTTAATTATTTAATATTTATTTAAAAGTATTATAAAGCTTTTTATTATTTTTAGTCTTTTTTAGTATTATTTTTATATAAAATATTAAAAAAAAGGCTAAAGCCTATAGTAATAAGCTACTTTAATAATATTAATTTTTTTTATATATAAAAAAATATAAAGTAAACTTAATATTATATTAAAACTATTTAAACTATATATTTAAAGTAATTAATAAAAGTTAGATTATATTTTAAATAAAAAAAGTAAGCTTATTTACTTTATTAAGGCCTAAAAATCAAATAAAAAAAAAGTTTAGCTTAAATCTAATAAAATAACTTTAATTATATTAATTTAATTTTTTAATATATATTTAAATTAAAAGATAATTTAAATAAAATATATAAAATTATGAAAATAAAGGTAACTTAGCTTTAATATATACTTTTTATATTTATAGCTTTAGCTTAAAGCTATAAAATAATATAAGCTTAAAAAGTTTATATTAAAGTTATATATAATATATTAGTTTATAAAGCTAATACCTTTTATATAATTATAAAAAAAATAAGCCTAAAAGCCTAATATTAGCCTTTAATAAAAAGTAAATAAATTATTTTAAAATAATTATAAAAATATATTAAATAGCTTTAGTATAAAACATTAAAGTAAAAGCTATAATTCCTTTTTTTAACTTTTACTTAAATTATTAGATTATAAGATTTAAAAGCTAACTTTAAGGTAATTTTATTATAAAATAAATTTTAAAAAAGTATTTTAAAATTATTTAAATATTTTTTAAAAAAAGAAATATAATAAACTTTAAAGTAAAAGTAAAGTAAAGCTATAAAAATATAAAACCTAAAAAACCTTAAAAAAAAGTAATAATATATAACTAATAGTATTAATAAAAAAAAGATAAAAATTAAATATATATAGCCTAAAAGTACTTTTAAAAAAGCTATTAATATATAAAATCTATATATAATTATAACCTAAATTTTAAAGGTTTATATTAAATTAGATAAATATAAAAGCTTAATATTTATATAGCTTTATATAAAAGAAATTAAATTATAAGTATTTCTTTTTTAAAAAAAGTTTTAATAATTAATAGCTTAATATACCTTTATAATATTAGCTTAAAAATACCTTAATATTTATTTATTATATACTTTAATATAAAAATAGCTAAAAAAAAGCTTAGCTTATAAATAATTATAGCTTAAAAGATAATATTTATATTAAATAATAATAAATCTAATATTAAGCTAATAAAATAATTCTTATAATTATAATATATAAAATATTATAAAATAATATAAAAACTAGCTTAAAACTAAAATTATTATAAAAGTAGCCTAAAGTAAAAACAATAACCTTATATTATTAACTATTAAAAACTAAAAACTATATATATAATTATATTCTTTTAGCTTTAATTTTACTTTAAATATAAATTATATTTAATTATTTTTAACTCTTTTTTTATAATTCTTTTCTTTTAAACTATAAAGTTATTTTTATAGCTAGCTATCTATTATTTAATATTACTTTAATAAATAAGCTTTATTTTATTATTATAGTAATATAAGGCTAAAGTAAAGGTAATATTGAAAAAAGGCTTTTAATTTTTAAACTTTCTTTTTCTTTTTTTCTTTTTATTTTAAGCTTTTAAAATTAAGATAATAAAAAATAAGAAAAGTATATAGCCTTTTTTATTCTTTATATAAGCTTACCTTATATTTATAATAATCTTTTAAAATAATATAATAATATAATAATAATAATCATTTTATGCTAATTAACCTATAAAAGGCCCTAGTACCTTTACTATATATTTTTTATAGTAGAACGTTTTAAGATAAAAACTATTATACTTTATATATTACTTTTTTACTAACTTAGGATTATATTAATACTTATACTAAACCTAGCTTTTTTTATTTATTTAAATAGCTTTTTATAAAGCTTACTTACTTATTTTAGTTTTAGAAGGTAAGCTTATAATCCTTTTTTTTATTTAATAGTTTTTACTAACTAGGCCTTAGCCTAGCCTTATACTTTTTTTATACTATTAAGTATTATAAAATAGGTTATAATCTTATTTAGCTATAATTAGCTATCTATTTTATACCTTTAGTAATATATTAGTTTACCTAATATTATTATAATACTATATAATCCTTTATTAATTTTAAAGAGAGGTTAGAGTTAGGCTATTAGGTTTAATATTATAAACTATTTATAGCTAAGATTATATATATATTTTTAGCTTTTTAGTTAATTAATTTTTCTTAAGCTATTTAGGCCTATATCTTACTACCTATAGCTACTTTAACTATAAGCTAGCTATAAATTAAAGAGCTAATATTATTATTATTTTTATATTTACTATTATAAACTTATATAAATAGTAAAAATATTACTTTTATATCTTAGCTTATACTTTTATTATTATAAATTAGGCTTAGAATTAGATTAGGTATAATTTATAATAAAGAGAATATATAAGCTTAAATCTAATTTTTATAATTATAAAATAAGTTATTTTTTTTAAATAAGTACTAATATTATATTAGTTATATAGCTTTTATATTATATAGTATTTAATAATATATCTTATTTTATAATATTAAAAGTATTATTATAAGTATATAGCCTTAAAATAAGGCTTAATTATATATACTTAGAAGTTTAGGATTAGGCCTTAGTTATAAAGGCTATTAGCTTTTTTTATACTTTTAATCTTAAAAATAAAAGATATATATTTAATATTTTTATATTATAATTACTTTAAAATAGTTTATATAAAAAGCATATTTTTTTAAATTATTACTTTAATAATCTACTTTTTAATATTAAAGTTTTATATATTAACTTTATTAATAATAATTTATTATACCTTTTAATATATTATTATATTAGGTTTAAATACCTTTTTTACTTACTTTACTTTTATAAAGAACCTTTTTATAATTTCTTTAAATATAATAATAATATCTTTACTTTATAATTACTTTATAATTATTATAATATTAGCTTTATTAATTATATAATTAATAGCCTTTTTAATATTAATAAAAGATTAATTTTTATATACTTTAAATATAATTATCCTTTAATTAATATTTTCTTTTTAAAATATATTAAGATTTATTTTATAATAGCCTTAATTAATCCTTAAAGTAAGCCTATAATAACTATAGCTTATAACCTTAAAAGCCTAAAGGCTCTTTTTTATATTTACTTAACTATATATTTAATTATACTTTTAATAAATATATTAATAATAATTTAGGCCTAAAGTATAACCTTATTAATAAGGTTATATATTACTTAATATATTTATATTAATATATCTTTTAGAACTAATTTATATATATAATTAAATATCTTTTTTTATAATCTTTAAATTTTTATATATATTATTCCTTTAACTTAGCTTTAAAGTAGCTTTATAATAGACTATATTATTATTATTATTATTACTATTATATAGAATTTTTATTTATAATCTTTATACTTAATTATAAGCTTTTTAGCTTATTAATTTATATTAATAAGTTAATATTACCTATACTTATATTATAATACTAATATAAACTTATCTTTAAGTTAATTTAACCCTATAGATTTTAATTTTAGGGTTATTTTTTGTTTTACCTATTATATAAGCGTAGGGGGGTACTTTTCTATTTTCTTAACTATTTCTAATATTAATATAATAATATAAATATAAAGTATATTTATATTTTTAAATAAAGTATTATTTATATTATAAAGGTTAACTAATAACTTATTAGTTTAAATTAATTACTATAATATTTTATAAATTTAAAATAAATCTAATATAATTATAAATAAAAAGCTAGCTTTATAAAAAGTTATAATTAGCTTAAAATAGAAAATAATATTAATAAGATTATTGTAATTAATAGGATATAAATAAATTAATAAAAGAAATAAAAATATAATAAATTTAAAATACTTATATATTATAAAAGCCTTTTTAATAATAATAATAAAAGTAATTTAAAAAGTTAAGGCTTTAATCTTAGTATTATAAAATATAAGCTATAAAGTATTAATAAATAAAACTAATATAAAGCTAAAATAAAAATATTTATTATATTATATATAATAATATTACCTTTAAAAGCCTAATAAACCTTATAAAGCTTTTTATAATTAGCCTAATTAATATTTAAAAAGCTAAGCTTTTTTTATATATATAATATATATATATAATATAAAGGGTTATAAAGGTAAGCTTAAATTAAATAAATTAGTTAATTATAAAGTTAATATAAGGCTAAAGAGTAAAAAAATAAATTAAATTAATAAAAAAAAAGATATAATAAAAATAATAAAAATAATAATAAAAAATAATAAATATAAATATAAAATAAAAATAAGTAAAAATAAAAAAGGAAATAATAATAAAAAAAGGTAATAAAAAGAAAAAAAAAGAATAAAAAAATAAAAAAATAAAAAAAGCTAAAAGAAATATAAGGCTTAAAAGATTATATATAAAAGATAAAGTTAAGGCTAATAAATAAATATAAAAGAAATAAATAAAGTTTAAAAGTAAATATAAGTAAATATAAATATAAGATTATTAAAATTACTAAAAAAAGAATAAATAAAAGTAAAAAAATAAATAAAAGTAATAAAAATAAATTAAAAGGGATAGCTATAAATTAGCCTTAAGATAATAAAATTAGTATATTATTTATATTAATTAATTATAATTAAATAAAAACTATATTTAAAATAATATATTAATAATAATATAAATATAATTACTAAGTAATAGGCCTAAAATATATTTATATAAAACTAAATAATTAAAATTAATAATCTTTTTTTTTAAAATTAAAAAAGTTTAATAGCTTTATAAATAAGGCTAGATAAATAAATAAAAAAACTAGTATTAGTATATAAATAAAGTAAAAGAGGTTTTTAGCTTATAGTAGGTTTCCTTTTTTAAAGTTAGAGTAAAAGTATTAGGCTATTAGGAGTAGTAATTAGAGTAATATAAATAAATAAATAAATAGCCTAAGTTTATAGTATAATTTTATTAATTAAGGTATATATAATTTATATTTATTTTATTAATAAAAAGTTAAAGTATATAATATTATTAATTTATATTAATAAGGTATTTATTATAATACCTTTACTATATATTTAATATAGTACTAATATAGGGTTAATTTAACCTTAAGGAATTCGTTTTTAGTATTATTTTTAGTTTTTACATATTATATAGATATAAAGGGGCGTTTTTTATATTTTATAATTATTCAATAAAATAATAAAGCTTTTATTCTATATTTTATCATTAAAAGAAATTAAATCTAAAGTTATTATAGAAAAATATGATAATTATAAATTTAAATTATAAAAATAAAAAAATCTTTAATTTAAATACTAAATATTTTAATATAAAGTTTAATAATAAATTTCTAGAATAAAATTTATTACATAGTAATAGCATTAATAGGTATTAAATATAGTATAAGGTCTTATTATATATAGATTAAAGCTATTATAAAGGCTTAAAAAGGCTAACTATTATTATATAGTAATTAGTACCTAAGGCTACTTAGTTACCTTTTAAAACTAGGTTATTTCTATTCTAACCCTAGATATTATAATCTTAGCCTTTACCTTAAAATATAATCTATTTCCTTAAATTTAATAGTAAGAGTACCTTTTATAATATACTTTTTAAACAATAAAAGTATTTATATTTTTATTTATACTTAATATCCTTTTATATTAAATTTAATAATATTAAGGTTTAAAATACCTTTATAATATTTATTACCTTTAAATAATTTCTTTTTTAGCTTTATAAAACTAATAATACTATTAACTTTAATACTTTTAATATATAATTATATTTTAAATTTTATTAAAGATAAAAAAAATATACCTTTTAATAATATTTTATCTTTATTTTACTTTTAAGGTATAAATTTTATTTAAAATTATCTTTTAATTTTATATACTTACTTATTTAAGCTTTCTTTTTTATTTTTATCTTTATATATATATTTTTATTATTTTTATTTTTTAAAAAAATCTAAGTATATTAGAATATATAAGCTCTTACTTTTTAATTTATAATAATCTTTATTATTAGAATTAAATACTAATTAATATAATTATTTATTTTTATAATTTATTTATTATATTTTATAATCTTTAATATAAATATAAAAATCTATCCTTATTATATCCTTTAATAATTTCCTTAATAATTAAAGGAATTAGCTATTAATTATCCTTTATAATAGGTTTTATTTTATTTTCTTTTAAATACCTATTAATATTAAAAAAATCTTTATATTTTAGTTATAAATTAATTCTCTTTTTTAAGTTTAGCTTATAGAAATTTACTTTTACTTTTTAAGGCTATAAGTGCTTTTATATTTTTTTATAAAGTATTATTTATTAAGAAGTTTAAGTTCTTTAATAATAAGTTTATTTTAATTTAATTATAGTTTATTTTCTTTTTATTATATTTTTTTATATATATCTTTTATTAATAATTTTATTTTTAATCTTTAGTCTAAGAAATAAGATTCTTTAGTTACTTTATTTCAAAGTTATAAATATATTACTTTTACTTTTTTTACCTTTAAAAATAAGATATTATTAAAGGTAAAGTATAATTATTTATAAAAGTCCTTTACTAATATTATTATAAGTCTTATAATAAAATTAAAGTATAAATACTCTTTAAGAAATAAGTCTTTAATTAGTCTTAATAGTAATATTATTATAAATAGAAATATAAATATAGCTTAAGTTAATATAAATATAGGTATAAGTATAGCTAAAGTTAGTACTATAGGTATTATATTAAATAGTAATAGTAATAGTAATAATAATATAGGTTTATCTTACCTTTAATATAGTTATTTATATAATATAACTATTATTATTAAAGTTATTATTAATATTATTATAAAGGCTATTATTAATATAATTATAAAAGCTATTACTAATATTATTATAAAGGCTACTATTAATATTACTATTATTATTATTACTATTACCTTAGATTATTAAAAGAATTAATAGTTTACTACTTTAAGGATATTTATTATAATATATGAGTTTATTTTTTATTATTTTAGATTTATAATACTATTTTTTATTAATATAAATAATCCTTTAAATTTAAAATTTAAAATTATAAATATACTTAAAGCTTTTATTATTTAGGACTTTTTAGTAAGCTTTTTCTAATAGTTTTTTTATTTTCTAATACTTTTAATTATAATTATATTTTAATTAATTTTAATTTTTTAGTTAGCTTAAATATAAGTTAAATACTTTAAAAAATATAAGAAAAAAGAAATAATATTACTTTTTTACTTTCCTTTTAAGGTATACTTTTTTAATATTTTAATAAAAGTAGCTAATAAAAGGTATTATTTTATTTAATATTTTTAAAAAAGTAAAAAAAATACTTTTTAAGCTATAAACTAATAGCTTTATTTTTTTATTTCTTTTATTTAAATTTTATTTTCTTTTTATATAATATATTTAGTTTATTTAGTTTTAATTTTAATTTTAATTTTATTTAAATTTATTTTTAGCTTTAACTTTAATAGTTTTACTTAATATATTCTTTATCTCTAAAAGTATTTAAATATTTTTAAGTTACTAATATAATAAGGCTATATTCTTTAAAAGTATAAATCTAAATTTAAATCTATCTTTTTAATATTTCTATTAAACTTATATCTTTTAAATATAAATATATTTAAATTTAATATTAGGTTTCTTATTTTTATTAATAATAAGTTAAATTATTTAAAGATTATTATAATCTATTTTAAACCTTTCCTTTAAGTTAGACTTTATCTTTTAAAATAGCTATATTATTATATAATTTTTATATAACTTAATTTAAAGCTAAAAGCTTTATTTTTATACTTAAGATAATAATAGTCTTTTACTAAGTTATATTATTAAATAAAGTAAGAATATATTTTTATAATAAATATTTAGTTTTTTTATTATTAATAAAAAAGGTATTACTTAATAAAATTAATATTTATATTTCTTTTAACTAACCTTTATAAAAAATATAAAACCTTTACTAAATATATAATTAGAATAAAACTTATTTTATAATTTAAATTTTTTAAATATATTAGGAATTTAAATAAAAAGAGACTATATATTAAATATTAGGCTTTATTATTATTATTATATATAATATTAATCTTATTTCTTTTTAATAAAGCTTAGTTAAGGCTTTAATAACCTTACCTTTATATTTTTAAAATTAATAATAAATAGTAATATAAAAGAATATTTCTTTTTATTAATATATTTAAATTAAGTTATTATATATTTAATATAGGTTTTTAAAGATAGAAATATTTTATAATCTTCTTTTTTTTTTTAATAATTTTAATTTTTAAAAACTACTTTATATTACTTTTATTATATATTTTATATTTTTTTAAAAGTATTTAAATTATATAATTATATATAGCTTAGTTCTTTTTATAATATATAATAATAATATTATTAATATTAAAACTTATAAATTAACTTTAATCTTTTATATAAAAAGAATATTATTTTTTATTATTTAATATTAAATTAAACTTATAAAAAGTATAAAAAAATTTCTTAAATTATAATATTAATAAATCTTAAAGTATATATAATACTTTTAATAGTTAAAAGATTTTATATTACTTTTTATTTCCTTTAATATATTTTAAATTATTAGTTTAGCTTTATTATTATATTATATATTTAAAAAAATATTTTTAATATTAAATATTTTAAGTTTAGAATTATAATTAATTATAATTATAAATAATACTTTAAATAACCTTATTATAAAGATTTTTATATATATTTTATTAATTATAATTAAGTTTTAAAGGTTTTTTTAAATTATAAGTTAAGCTTTAATAGTAATTATAAAAGGTTATTATTATAAGTTTTTTAATAGTTAAAGCTATTATATTTTTACTTTAAGCCTAGAATTAAGTTTAAGCTAGGTCTTTTAACTTTAGATTTTAAATTTTAAATTATAATATTAATAAAAAGACCTTTATATTAGTTTTTATTATTAAAAATAATTTAAAATAAATATAAAAAGATTTATTTTTATTATTTTTATATATTTAGTTAAATATTATTAGATCTTAAGATTATTTTTAAATAGATTTAGCTTTAGATTTTACTTTAAAAATAACTTTTTTAGTATTTAGTTTTTTATTTTAGTATCTTTAAATAATTAAATATATTTATTTAAGTTTATTATTTTTATAATTAATATAAAGATTTTTACTTATAATCTTAAGGTTTTATTTTTAAATATATAATATTAAAATTAATCTTTATTATAGAAATCTTTTTGAAGTTCTTTTTTCTTTTTTTATTATATTTAAAGATTATTAACTATAGATTATAATTCAACCTTATTTATTAACTTTTAACCACTATAAAATTTAAAAAACGCCCCCCTATATTTAAATAATAGGTAAAAGCTAAAATAAACAATAGAATGAAATTCCTTAGAGTTAAATTAACCTTATACTAATACTATATTAAATATATAGTAAAGGTATAGTAGTAGATAACTTATTAATATAAATTAATAATATTATACACTTAGCTTTACCTAAAAAAGAAGAAATTTTTATATTAGGCCTTAATGCCCTATAGTAAATATAATAATAAAAAACCGCGCCTTAAGGCTATAATAAAGCTAAATTAGAGGCGCCTATAGCTAAAGAATTTAAAGAAAATAAAAATAAAGCCTTTATTAATATATTTAACTTAATCTTAAAAGACTTTTCTATATTAAAGATAGTAAGGATTATATATACTTTAGTTAATAAGGTTATATTATAAACCTAGGCTACTACTAATATACTTATCTAAAGTATAATCTAATAAGCAGTTAAGTAAATAAAAGAAAATAGGCTATTTATAAAGTTATAAAGCTAAATAGCTATAACTATAAAGCTAATATAAAGACTAATAATAGCTAAAGTAGGCCTTTAAGTACTAGCTTACCTTAAGTAAAAGGTCCTAATTAAAGGCCTAATTATACTTAATAAATTTTAAAAATATTTACTTATAAAGATTAAGAAAGCTATTAATTAAGTAATTAAAAAAGATAATATAAAAGCTATTATAGCTATATATTAGCTATAAAGTAAGGATATTATTATTATATTTAAGAAAAATATAAAGAAACTAATAACTAATAAGAGATAGGTTAAGGCTATATTTAGACCTAATATAATAATATATTAAAAGACTTAATAGATTATTACTAAGGGTATTAATATTTATAATATTATTAGTAAAGAAAAAGATAATATTATTAAGGTAATAATTAAAAAAAATAATATCCTTATTATATAGGCTACTATATAATAGTCCTAATATAAAGGTATATATAAAATAATACTTATCTTTAATATAAAAGGTATAAAGGATATTAATTAACTTTATAAAAAAGGCCTAATATTAAACTTATAGATTTATACTATTAAGCCCTATTATAAGCTAATCTAGCCTTATTAATACTACTAATATTACTAAATAGAATATATTACTAAATATTATATAATAAAGGAAATATATAGCTAATATAGTATTAATACTTATTTAAATAAAGAAAATAGTTACCTAATTATTATAAAATAAAGGGTTTACTAAAGATATTACTTATATAAAGGCTTATACCTAATATAATCCTAATCTTACCTTATTATATAAAAGGTATAGAATATAATATAAAAGTATTACCTTTATAAACTATAATATTTTACTATAATATAAATAATAATAATAATACCTCTAATCTTATAGTTTAGGGCTAATATAGGGCTAATAAAGGCACTGCTATTTAAATATAAAGGGTAACCTTTTTAAGGTATAATTAACTATAAGGTATAAGATTGCTTATAATTATAGCTATAGATAGTTAAGTTAACCTCTAATAAAAAAGTCTAATAGTTATTATAAGGCTAATAGATATAAAGGCGCCTTAGCGCTAATCTAAAGGGCTATTATAATATATAAAGGTTAGTTAATTAACTATAATTAAATAAAACTATAACCTAGCCTATATAGAGGTTAATAGCTAAAGGAAGATATATAAAGGGTAAGGTAGCTATAGTATAGCTCTAGCTATACTATAGTATTACTATTACCTTATTAAAACTTAAGATAAAAGAAAGGCATTATATAACCTTATCCCCTAAAACTAAGTTAAGTTAGTAGCTATATAGAATACCTTACTTACTAATATTAAAGAACTAAGTTAGAAATTAGGGACTAATATAAACCTAACTTAGTAATAGAAAGTATAATAAGTATAGTAGTTTTTTTCTATAAAAGGTTCTATTATAGAAATCTAAAGTATAGAGGGTCTAGGGTGCTTATTACTAGTACTAGTAGAATTTAATAAATAAATAAATAAATATAGATTATAATTAATATAAAAGGTATAAAAAAAGATTTTATTTATTTTAATATTATAAATAATATAAACTTATTTTATATTTAAGTTTTAAATTTAAATTATATTTAAACTTATAAAATAGCTTATACTTATTTTAAGCTTTATTTTAAAATATTCTTAATATTTAATTACTTTATAATCTTTTTTTAAAAAGTATACTTTATAATTATATATATAAATACCTTTTTAACTTAATTTAATATTTATAAAGTAATTTTAAAAAGTATTTTACTTATAATAATCTTTAATCTTATATATAAATAAAATAAATTTATTTTAAATAAAAAGGCTTATATTATTAAAAAAAAAGTAATAATCTTAATTATTTTTAATTATAGCTTTATTAAAAAGTATATTCTTTTTTTTATTTTAATTTACTTAATTATAATATTTTATTTAATATATTTAATAATATTATTAAGCTTATAAATATATAAAAGGGTTAGCTTAAAGTTAATCTTTTTAAAATAGCTTATTATTAGATAATATTTATTTTTAAATGATAATAATTAGTTTTTTATTATTTTAGTAAATTTTATAAATTAAGAGCTTATATTATCTTTTTATTTAATATTTAAATTAAAAGTAAGCTTAAAAGATTATAAATAAAGTTTTTTTTAATAAAAAAATAATATAAAATTAATTATTATATTTATTTTTAATTATTAAAAGCTAATAAATATTATTATATTTAGATTTATATTTTTAAAGATTATAATAAATCTATTAAAATAGCCTAATACTTTTTCTTTTTAAGGTTTAATAAAAGATTACTTAATATATATAAGTTCTTATATAAAGCTTATAATTTAAAAGTTTAATACTTTTAATTTTAATATTATAAGTATTTTTAATTAAAGCTTAAAAAGCCTTAAATTTAAAATATTTTACTTTTAAATATTATAATATTTTATTATTTTATTAATAAAAATATATCTTTTGATAGCTTTTATTATATAATTAATATACTTAAGCTAATTTTAAATATATATTTATTTATTAGCTTTTTACTTTTTAGGTTTTTAAAATAAAAAGAAAAAAAATATATTTAAAGAATATTAAGTTATAAATATAGTAAAGCTTTACTAAGATTATCTTTAAGTTAAGCTTTTTAAATTTAAGCTTATAATAAAACCTATTTAATTAAGCTTTAATTTTTTTATTTTTTTTTAAAAAATAATATTAATATAAAATCTTTTATAAAAGTAATATCTTTAAAGTAAAGGTTTTTTATATTTAATTTATTTAATTTAATAAAGATATTTTATATTATATAAACTCTTATTTTAATAATATTAAAAGTAATTATTTCAACTTTATAAAAGTTATCTTTATTAAAGATAAATAATTTAAGTTTAAAAAGATCTTAGTTATTAATAAAGTAAATTACTTTATAATTATTAAATATTATATTTAATAAAAAAGAATATTTCTTTAATTTTATTATAATTAAATATATATTTATTTTAAAATTTAAGATCTTTAGATTAATTATAGTTATAAATAAAAATCTAAAAATTATAAGCTTTTTCTCTTTTTAATTTAAAATAAGGCTTATATTTTAGCTAGCTTTATAGAGGATTTTTTTAAAATTAAATTATTATTTTTAATTTATATTTTTTAAATAAATATAATTCTTTTATAAATTATATTATATAAATATAATAATATATTTAAATATAATTATAATAACTTTATAATATTATAGCTTATATTTATATTAGGCTTTATAAAGGTTAAGTTTTAAAGTTAATATTTTTAATCTTACCCTTAACCTTTAATACCTTTATAGCTTTAGCTATAATCTTAATATAAGCCTTTTTTATATTTATAAAATATCTTTTAATATTATTTATTTTTATTTATAAGATTTTTTATAAAGGAATATAAATTAGTTTTTTAGTTTTTTTTTTACTTTTTTATATTTATTTCTTTCTTTTTAAATTTATCTTTTTAAAAAGAAAGTAATATAATTTATATATATAAAGCTAATTTAAGGCTTAATAGTAAAAAGTTAAATATATTTATTAAAAGTTAAAAAAAGCTTATTATTAAAATAATTAATAGCTTTATTAAAATTAGTTTATTTCTTTTTAGCTTAAGTAAAAAAGATTTAAGTTTTTATAATAATAAAAAATTACTTAATTATTAATTTATTCTTAAAATTAAATAATCTATAGTTTAGTATTTTATTATAAATATTTTTAAATTTTTAAATTTAAAACTTAACCTTAATTTGAGTTTTTATAGTCTTTTTAAGGATTTTTTATATTTTATTTAAGCTATTATTATATAAATATAATAATTAAATATAAATTAGCTTATAAGCTTTTTTATAATTTAATAAATAATAAAAGTAAAACCTTTACCTTTTACTTTTTTTTAATATTATAATAAATATTTATATTAATTATTTAAATTATTTAGTTTTATACTTTTTATTATATTAAGCTTTTTTAGATTATATAAATTAGCTTAGTATTATATTATTATATATATATAATAAAAGAGTTATAAACCTTTTTAATTTAAATATTATTAAGGTTTTTTAAGTAAAAAATATATTATTTTTAATTAAAATAAACTTAAACTATTAAAGAATTTAATTTTAATTTAACTTTTAAGCTATAATTAAAATTAAATAAATAAAGTTTTAATTAATATAATAATATTTTTTTTTTAATTAAAAAGGCTTAATTAATAAGTATTTTATAAATATTATTAATATTTAAAAGCTTAGTTTTTTTATAAAAGTTAATATTTTTATAAGCTTATTTAAGGTTAACTTTATACTAGATCTAATAGTTTAATATATCATTTTTAAATATATTTATTTAGTTTATTAAATTATTAAATATTTAAAATAAGATTTTACTTAAAAGTAAGTTTAATAATAAAGGAGCTATTAATAAAGTTATTTTATTATTATAAGAATTTTATAAAGAAAATTTTAAAAGTAAATCTATTAAAAATAGCTTTAATTTTAATAAAAGTTTTTAATATAATTAATTATTAATTTAATTATATAACCTTATAACTATTAAATAGTTATAATATTAATAAATATTAAATATAATATATAAGGTTTTATTATATATAGATTAAAGCTATTATAAAGGCTTAGAAAGGCTAATTATTATTATTTAATAATTAGTACTTAAGGCTACTTAGCTACCTTTTAAAACTAGGTTATTCTTATTCTAACCCTAATCTTATAATCTTAGCCTTTACCTTTAAGTATAACCTATCTCCTTAAATTCAATAGTAAGAGTGCCCTTTATAATAAAATTAAAGTAAAATACTTTATAAAGATTATATTAAATAAATTATTTTATTAATATAATAATTTATTAAATAACTAATAATAAAGTTTAAAAAAGGCTAAAAATAATATTATATAGATTTAAAAAAAATCTTTTTATTTTAAATAATATAAATTTTAATTATATAGTAAAATAAAATATTATCTGATTATATAAAATTTAAATAAGCTTTATATTCTATTTAAAAATACTTAGTTTTAATTTAAAAAATAAACTTTATTATTATTTAAAAACTTTAAAATTAAAAAACTATTAGTTATAATTTAATTAAATATAATAAAATAAAAAGAAAATTAACTATTATAAGATTTTAATATTTATTTTAATTTTTAAAAAAAGAATTTTTAATAAAAACCTAAAAAAGAGTTATATTATTTAAATAGTAGTTTTTTATTATTTAAATAATGATTTTTTACTATTTAAATAGTAGTTTTTTACTATTTAAATAGTAATTTTTATTATTTAAATAGTAGTTTTTACTATTTAGATAGTAAGTTATCTTCTTATATAAATACAGTCCGATCTATATATCTCTATATACCTACTCTATACCTTTACTTACCCTATATAAGTCTATAGTATACTAGTAAGTACTAAGTCCGCGCAGGACTCTATTACGCCCTTACTTTCTATAATGCGCTTTTAAATGCACTTTCAAATGCGCTTTTAAATGCACTTCTAAATGCACTTCTAAATGCACTTTTTAATGCACTTTTTAATGCACTTTTAAATGCGCTTTTAAATACGCTTTTAAATACGCTTTTAAATGCGCTCTTAAATGCGCCTTTAAATACACTATACGCCTTTAAATGTACCTTTAAATGCGCCTTTAAATATACCTTTAGTATAGGTAAAGAGACTTTATAGAAATAAGGCGCACTATAGTTATATAAGGTTATCTAATATAACTAATTATAGTCCTGAAATCTAGAAATCTACTATCTAAATAGCAAAAAACTACTATCTAAATAGTATAACTTAATAAGAAAAAGCTTTATATTTCTTTAGTAAATTATAGCCTAATTTATAAAATTAGCTACTTAGTTATTAATTTTATTTTCCTTTAGATAAGAAGAGAATAATTACTTTAGCTAATAAATTTTAAGAAATCTTTAACATTAGTAAGAAAAAAAAGGATAAATTAACTTTTAATTTAACTATAAAGAAACTATAGAATAACTAATTAGAGACAATATCCTTAGGATAGAAAAAGTCTAATAGAAAGAAAAAGGAGTCGCAGGGTAATCGCAACCTAAGCCACAAATATACCCAGGTTAGATAACTCAGCTTCACGTGACCACGCACGCGTCTGGCGTGCAGCGTCACACTTAGGCTAGATAACTTAGCCTTATATAACCACGCACCTGTCTAGCGTGCAGCGTTATAATTTTCAAGACCTACTAAGCCCTTTATTAGACTATAAAGTCCTAATATAGAAAAAAACTAGGCTAGACATGAATTATCATAGTACTTATATTAATAGGTAGGATATAGGACTATAAGTAAATTTAACTTATATAATACTAATAATTTAACAACTTATCCCTGAACCTACTTCAGAGTCCCTGAAAATACTGGTACTTTTTAAGACTCGAGGCTCATTTCAGATTTCAGGTCCCCATTCTATTGGTCTGGTGCTTTCGTTTCCCCAACCCTCCATAAGTGCCTCGAATCGGTCTTCCACGGTCACCCATCCATGACGTTTATGTGAAATTGCATGCCTGATAGAGCCTCTCCACTCTGCCCACCAGGCATCCTCTGCTTGGACAGCACAGCGGCGGCCATTCTCCCCCTTTTTCTTGTCTGCGAACGGCCATATAGCTTTCGCGACCTCGTACTTGTTTTTGCCTGTGAAGAGAGTCGCAACATTTGTGATGAACGGGTGGATGATGTCCGGACTTTGAATGACGACACGCCTATGCGAGATTGGAAAGGAGACCTGGACCATGCCGTGATAGTTGAGGGTTGCCACGAGACTGCGAACCTGGCCCTCGAGCCACTCTGTGTCGAGATTCGAGACTGCACGGTCTAGGGCGAATGACTTAACGGTACCCGCATCCCTCACGAAAAGCCTGCACCATTCCTCAAGGTCGCCATCCTGGACGACGGGCAATACGCTGGGCTTGGCGGCACCGCGGTGCGCGAGTTCACCCTGCCCCGCGCAGCGAAGGTAGTCCATGCGAGATTGCGCGTCATCTGGGACAAGCAGGTTCATGAGGTTGAGTCGAATGTCGAAGTCGACCCTTCGTCCCCGGATGCCCCGGACCCGAATCTGAGGCTTTGGCGGCACAGAGGCCTGCAGGCGAATAAAGGACGCCAAGGCATCGACGTTGGCCGACAGGTACTCGGCCTTGGTCACCAGAGTTGTCAGGTCGCTCGACAGCTTCGATAGGGGCGGGGAGTACGCCCTGTAGTCGACTCTCGGGATTCCGGGGTAACATGGAAATCCCACGACGTTGGGCGAGACTGATGCGACATGACTGCGGCTGCCTTCCGGCTCGGCATTGTATTGGCCCGAATATGGTGGAGGCCGTGGGCCTTCGAGCTCTTCCAGATTCTCGTTGCTCGTAGGTTCTGCTCGGTCTTTTTGAAATGTCGGCCTCTGGCTCTCCATGATGATCCAGAGAAGCCTCTCGATGGGATGCTACGAGACTTTTCGATGCCTGGGAGACATCATGTTCCTTACATGTATTTGAAAACAATCACCGGCTAAGGAGGTCGAGGGTGGCTTAGACCTGGTGGCGCGACGAGCCCTCAGCTAAGCAGAACCTCGAACGCGCGTCCAGTCACTGACCGTACGAGTACTCGTAGAATCCCAGCAGGCGCACGGGAATCTGAATTTATGAGCTGAGCGATTACAAAGCGGCCGCATCGATGGTCAGACGTGATGAGGCGAGGGATTGCTTTGGGAACTCTTAAGTTGTGTTTGTTGTTGTGAAATCCTCAAGTCCCCCTTATCCGCGGCCGAGAAGTCTCAAGACTGAAATCATGCTGTAAAGAACAACCAATGTCTTTTCCCGGAGGAATCACAGCATGTCAGGCAGAGCTGAAGATGAAAGGTTCGAATGAATACGAACCTGAGAAGATTATTGACCCCCGTTTATCAATCTCTGCCTAGCATATGCCTACCATTTCTTGCAGCTTTACAGGTAGCAGGCTCAAGCCTAGGCACTGGGGATTCTTGACCTGTAGCTCGGCCTTTACGTCTCAGGCAAGGCTTCGCAGGTCAGATATTCCCCGTTGCTCGCCGTCTCGATCATGAGATGTCAGAGTGGCGCAATACTGGTTTGGAATCAGCCCCTCTTGAGCAACCCCCGAATCGTCACACGCGCATACATTACCAGAAATCCAACGCTCACCCTCTCCCAAGGTTCACCCTCTCCTCATTCAGGAAGAAATCGGCAGCACAACAATTCCTTTCCTGGTAGCAGGAATTGACGACTGGAGAGATCTTTCCTTCGGCGCAACAGAGCCATAGAAAGCCCCACACCCCCTTTTGCTATTTCACACGCGGTCTGCGTCGCTTGAGTGCTCGATATGACAGTGCTCTCGTTTCTGATTTGGGAAATGGCCGAGGACAGCGCCGTACTCTGAGCCGAGACGATGGCAAAGATCACCAGGCATCCTGTGACGAGGCTGTGGCAGCAATCGAGCGTCTTATGATTTACGAGAAGCGACCCTCCTCGGAGCATGAAGCTGCCATGGAACGCACTGCTGAGGACCCCAGGAGTCATGCCAAAACAAGTTCCGGTCTGCTCTCTGTCTATAGTGAGAGCGAACGTCCAGACCATCGACCCTGTCCCGAATGATCCGCAAAGGTATCTTCATCCTGTGACTCTATCTGTGATTGGTTTATGAGAATGGGATCTTTGTCTTTGAACTTCCTAAGAGGCTGTTGATGATGACCCTCGCCAATCAGAGGAGATGAGTTTGCTCGACGGACTCACGTATCAAATTCTCGGCGGATCGTCATGATGCCGTAGCAGACGACACTTCGAGATGCCAAAGTGCTTGCTTGTTGTTTCGAGGCAAACAACACATGTCGAAATTTCTGGCTGTCAACAAGTTTGCTGGACCTGGATCTCAGAAAGCTGGTGTCATGCGGTTGGCTCTCCCCAATTTACAGGATAGGCCGTGATCTTCGAAAACCAAGAGATGCCGCGAGTAGGTCTGGAGCCATGCGAGGAGAACTTTATGTTTGGCAACCGATGAACAGGTCGATATTAGGCGCTTCTCCCTTAAGTTGATGCAAACTAGTGATCTTCATGATCTCCTCTGATCAAGAGTGACTGAGTGACCGCGAGGGCATTCGTAGATGTCATTAGTCTCATGAAGTTCAAGTTCTCTGTGGACTCTTGGCCAAGAACGACCGATGCATCCAGATCCATCTGCAGAGCGAAGAAGTCCGACTTCGTGCTTGATCGATACATGTAAGCATAGATCGCTATTGTCAAACGACAGCCATTTGCAAATGGGCAGCGAGGTAAGTAGGAGTCAACGGAAGCCGAGACTCCTTTTCCCCCTTGGAGGTACTCAATATTTATCCAATCGTTCAGAATCAATAGGAGCCTGAGGCGTAGCAAAGATGTTCGTCGAGTGAATAAGATGAATATGAGCAGTCTCTTACGAGAGGTGCTCAACACGACGTCTCGTGATGATCCCCTCTCGGCGTGTTATTGAACGATTCAAGCCATTACCGGTCAAAGCCGCTGATGAAGTTGATGTCGCCTCTCGCAGCTTGAATGATGACTAATGAGCCCCGTTCAATTCAAGACCTCTCTTAGGAGCATATCCACGCCCAGGTACTACTCGGCGGTGATCTTTATACGCGTACGGAGTACACTTGAACAACTTATGTAAGTTAATACCGGCAGATAGCACGGCCGAGTCTTTGTACCGAGTTGAGCGTTCAGTCTTCAATCATCACACCTTATCTATTGTTTCGTTTTCGTCGATTGTGTCTGCTCGAGTCGTCGCGAAAGAACAGCAGGTTTGATCAGTGGACAGGATGGCAGCTGAATTACCCATATCCACGTGCGTGTCATTGCACTCCGACACGTCATGTCATGGGATATGCTGATGCGCTGGTAGGGTCTACGTCCAGAATCTCGAGGAGCGCGTCAAGCCCGAGGTCCTCACGAATGCCCTCAGGACCATTTTCTCCGAGTTCGGCAATGTGGTCGACATCGTGGCCAAGAGGAATCTGAAGGCCAAGGGCCAGGCCTTCATCATCTTTGACAAGCCCGAGTCCGCGAGCGAAGCGATTGAGGAGGTGCAGGGCTTCGAGCTCTTCGGAAAGCCCATGAGGACGGCCCTGGCCAAGACCCGGAGCGACAGATCCGTCGAGATAAACTGCACCAGCGAGGAACTTGACATCCACAAGAGACACAGACAGGCCGAAAAGGGTAATTCTCCAAGAGTGGCATGCTCGCCAGCGTCGCCGTGCTGACAGACTTGGTCCCAGACAAACGAAAGGCGATGGAAGCCGCAGACGAGCAACGACAGCTCAAGAGGGCTGCAGGTGCCGGCGGCGATGGCCGATTGTCCAAGTCCATCAGACCGGGCTTGAAATCGACAAGCGTCGCTCAAACGAACGTCGTTCCGGATGAGTATCTACCACCCAACAAGATTCTGTTTCTTCAGAACGTACCAGACGATTACGACGTCGATCGCCTCACAACGCTTTTCGGACAATTCGAAGGATTCCGAGAGATCCGACTCGTGCCAGGCAGGCGCGGGATTGCTTTTGTCGAGTACGAGAGCGAGCAAGGTGCAATCATTGCGAAGGAGAATACTGCCGGCATGAGTCTGGGTGACAAGCCGATAAAAGTTACCTATCAACGCCAGTGAAGACACAGCAGGAAGATTGCAATCCATGTCTGGGCTTGGCACGGAGAATCTTTTGTTCATTGCGTTTAATTATATCATTGGGGATCTGCACGAGTCGAAGAATATAACGGTACGAAAAGTAGTTCTTGGTTTGCGACAATCTCCTCCGCCGAACGCCTCCAAGTAGGCTCGCGAATCAATCTAGAAGATCACGTCTTCATCGTCTTCTGCTGCGAGTATGTCGGACGGTCCGCTCGTTTCTGGCGCCGGCGCCGGCGCGGCCTCCTCCCCACCAAGGGCTTGTCTTTGAAGTTCTCGCTTGGCCTTCATCTCCGCATCGGCAGCAGCATTATCCCGCTGTTTCTTCCCGGCAACCTGGGACTGTAAGGAAAATGCAGAAGATAAGGGTCCGGGTTTGACCTACCTTCTTCAATCTGTAGAACTCTTCGCGATCTAATTCATCCAACTCGGAGTTGATGTACTTGATGGTGTTTTCTGTTCGAGGAATGATGACGTGCTCAATGGCATTCACTAGATGCGGTCAGCGCAGGGGATCTACGGGATCCTGACGAGATGGCAAACCTCGTCGGTTGACAACCTTGATCACATCATCTAGTATGACGAAAGCTGTCTGCAAACTGGCCAACTCGACCAGGGCCTCCACGGCACGGGCGTAAGTCTCTCGGCAGCGCTGCACTTGTTGTCCACCCTTTCCCAGGCCGGTCAAACCAAAGTCGTTGTTGCCTCCTGTTAAGTAGCTCTCGAATGCCGGGAGCAGGACGCCGGAGACGTTGTCTTGCTTCGTGCGGATTCGGAACCGGGCGGATTTGGCAGATTCCTGCACCTGATAGCCGATGTCACCCCCGACAGCGTACGAGACCTCGGCCAGGGAGAACGCCGCGATCTGCATCACCCGGCCCATCTTGCGTTTGGCCTCATCGATTCGTCGGGTAATCTCTGCGGGCGTCTTCTATGAGTTGGTTGATCCAAAGACTGATCGGGGTGTGAGCGCATGCGATCGTACCTCGGAATCGCCTGCACGAGACACGGTCAGCATCCTCGTTGATATGTCCTGGGAACGTTCGATAACGCACTTGGTCAGGGCCTCGCTCTTCCTCTTCAGCAAGCTGTGGCCAGTCTCCGCTCCCTTGAGCTTCGCCTTCATCAGCCCCAGCGACTGACGAGTCGGGAAAACCGGTTCGCGATCCTATGTATTGGAAATGAGCCTAGTCGTTCTAAGTTTGAGCTGCGAGGCTTGAGAGCATACCGGGGCGCCAGACATCTTGGAAGCTGCTTCACAAGGTTCGCATCAGGGAGGGAGGAATTCGGCTGCAGCTCGAGATGCTGTCGCGCGCTAGGTATCGTTGGGTGGTCGGTAGGTAGTAGTAGCACTCGTAGGTTGTGTTGCAGGAAGAGCGTGGGTCCTGCCAGTGGATTTCAGAGGCACAGATTACAGGCATCATATACTCCGTAGTACTCGTACGGAGTAGTCCGTTCTGACGTCGCGCCAATGACTCGATCCTGACGGGGAATTACATGATGACTTTGTACGGGTACGAGAGGTACTCTTAGAAGCTGTGATGCACGACCGGCTATTAACCTTGGAAAACTCGCGAAAATATAAGATATTGAACTCGAGACTTCCACTTATCTTGAGGCTTCATTGATCATCAAGATCAAGCTCTTCATGATGGCAATGAGCTGGGCCTTGGGAAGTGCTTGCTGAGATCAATGGCTTGCTCGAGTTCCCGATATACTGACAAAATTCCTTGTAACGAGGTAACCGCATTGAGCCGATTACGGATATATACATATTGCTATAAAGGGGCACACCCAGCTCCTGTGACCTCACGCTAGAGCGATTCATTCAGTCGAGGATTTTACCCAACGCATCAATCCATCAATACCGAACGCTCGCTACCACAGATACCTGCCGGCGACTCATTCGCAGAAGGCCACTGGCGCATCACATATATTGGAAGCTTTTTCCGAAGGTCATTTGAGACTGTCTCACGTGGGAAGGCGCCATTCGGAATCTGCTCGACGACCTACGAAGTACAATGGGTCGATTTGATTGATCCCGGAACACCGAGTCAAATCCAGAGTGAAACGGGCACCGAAGACGAGAAGCCCACAATGGCGGCCGAGCTGGCCAAGCCGGGCCAGGCCTCGCAGTCGGATCTTCATCTTGTAGTGAGTAGTGTCTTTAGCCCGAGTCGAGATTCGCACGCTCACCCGTTGGGTATCTAGTCGAACGAGGACGGCGTCTACGAACAAGACATATTGCGGGATCCTGCGAGCATCAAGCCATGGCTGGCATACATCGAGTTCAAGGCCCGGCACGGGAGCCTTCTCGAGCAGGCTTTCGTCATGGAACGGGCCTGCTCCCAGCTCCCGCGGTCTTATAAGCTTTGGAAGCTGGTATGTCATACGCGACCATCCGGTTTCATCAGCTAACCATCGCCGAAGTATCTAGGATTTCGAGTGAAACATCTTTCGAAGCTGAACCCCGCGACCTCGCTCTCCGAGTTCAAGAAAGTGAACGCTCTTTTCGAAAAGTCTCTGATACTCCTCAACAAGATGCCGGTGATATGGGAGATGTACCTCAAATTCCTTCTGAAACAGCCTCTCCTGACACATAGCCGCCGCGCATTCGATCGCGCCCTGAGAGCTCTCCCCATAACGCAGCATAACCGCATCTGGGCGCTTTACCTGCCGTTCGCCAACGCAGCATCCGGCGACACCGCGGTCAAGATTTGGCGGCGATATATGCAAGTACATCCAGAGCACGTCGAGGATTTCATCGAGCTTCTGCTTCTCGCGGGATCATACACCGAGGCGGCACACAAATACATCGAGGTTCTTAATCATCCGCGGTTCGTCAGCAAACAGGGCAAGGGCCACTACGAATTATGGAGCGAAATGGTCGAGATGCTGGTCGAGAATGCGACCGAGATTGAAACGGGACACGAAACTGGGATCGACGTCGAAAGCATAATAAGGAGCGGCATCACACGGTTTAGCGACCAGCGGGGAAAACTGTGGGTGGGATTGGCGACCTACTGGATTCGAAGAGGAAGCTTTGAGCGCGCTCGTGATGTCTTTGAAGAGGGTGTCACCACTGTCATGACAGTCAGGGACTTCACCTTAATATTCGATGCCTATGTCGAGTTCGAAGAGTCCATCATCGGCGCCTTGATGGAAGTTGCGTCGACGCGAGCCGAGAAAGGTGTTGAAGACAGCGAGGCGGACTTCGAGCTCGATATACGGATGATGCGTTTCGAGCATCTCATGGACCGCCGCCCTTTCCTTCTGAACGATGTACTCCTTCGGCAAAACCCAAACAATGTTGTCGAGTGGGAAAAGAGAGTCGCACTTTGGGGAGACAAGAACCAGGAAGTTGTCCAGACATACACGGATGCCATTGCAGCCATCCACCCCAAAAGAGCCGTTGGGCCTTTCCACCAGCTGTGGGCCAATTATGCTAAATTCTACGAGAAGGGGGGGGATATTAGGAACGCCCGCATTATCATGGAAAAAGCTGTCAAAGTTCCCTTCAAATCCGTCGCCGAACTGGCGGACATGTGGATTGAATGGGCAGAAATGGAGTTGCGGAACGAGAACTTCGACGATGCCGTCCGGATCATGGCGAAAGCTATCCAGGCACCGAAACGATCCAACGTCGACTATTTTGACGAGACTCTCTCGCCTCAGCAAAGGGTCCACAAGAGCTGGAAGCTGTGGAGCTTCTACGTTGATCTGGTAGAGACCAACTCGACGCTGGAGGAAGTGAAGAAAGTCTACGAGAGAATCTTCGAGCTGCGCATTGCCACACCACATACCGTCGTCAACTACGCCAATCTCCTAGAAGAGCACAAATACTTTGAAGAGTCTTTCAAGATCTACGAACGGGGTCTCGACCTCTTCAGCTATCCCGTGGCATTTGAGCTATGGAACCTATATCTCACGAAGGCCGTCGACCGAAAGATTGGGATTGAGAGATTACGGGACCTTTTCGAGCAGGCAGTTGAGGACTGCCCACCCAGATTTGCAAAGACCATATATCTGATGTATGGCAACTTGGAAGAAGAGCGGGGCCTTGCACGACACGCAATGCGGATCTACGAACGAGCAACAAGGGCCGTTTCCGACGAAGACAGGGCTGACATGTTCAACTTCTACATCACCAAGTCCGCATCGAACTTCGGCCTTCCGTCGACACGGCCCATCTATGAGCGGGCCATAACAGCCCTCCCGGACAGCGAGGCCAAGGAGATGTGCCTCAAATTCGCAGACATGGAGAAGCGGCTCGGCGAGATCGATCGCGCGAGGGCGATCTATGGGCACGCATCGCAGTTCTGCGATCCCCGCACAAACGGCGACTTCTGGCTCAAATGGGAACAGTTTGAGGTGCAGCATGGCAACGAAGACACGTTCAAGGAAATGCTCAGGATCAAGCGAAGCGTACAGGCGCAGTATAACACCGATGTCAACTTCATCGCCTCTCAAGCACTCGCTCGAAGCCAGCGGAGACCAGATGCGCTGAACGACGGCGAAGCCGCAAACGCCATGGCGGCTCTGGAGAAACAAGCCGCGGCCCCCCATGGCTTCGTGGCTGCAAGCACAGATTCCAAAGAGACCGCCCCATCGCAGCCTGCTGTCGCCATTAATCCGGACGCGATCGACATTGACGGCCTCGACGATTGATCTGCCCGGAGACCAAGTCCCACCTGTCTGACAACGCAACATGCTTTTGTTTTCTTCTTCGTTCTTCTTCACGATCCAAGATAGTGAAATAGGATCATGTTGGTATCTCGTTTACAGCATCAATTTGGAATATAGAATTCGGAAACCGCGCAAAAATTGAAACCCACAAATCGCCGTCGCTCACTTCCCGGCCGCTTTCATCTCTGCCAATTTGGCGAAGTATTTCGCGGCATAGTTCTTGTCGACGTGCCCGTCTCGAGAGCATGGCGTTGCATATATTGACCCTTTGCGTTTTTGAAATCGACTGGGCGGCACTTTGGCGGCATCTAGAAATTAAGGGTCTGGGTAAGTCAATTGCACAAAGAGCGATCAGGCGCCATTGATGCTCGGGGGGTGATGGTCATTGGCAGCGACAAGGAGAGAAAGATCGATTACGAACCCCATTCATCGCTCATGCTGCGATCCTCGTCCCTGCGGGTGGAGGAGGAGGGTTCCTGGACGCCTGCCTGGACGTCTGCCTGGACGTCTGCCTGGGCGCCTGCCTGGACGCCTGCCTGGGCCCCTGATTGCGAGGATTGCGGTTGATTGCTGGTCGCCTCCATTGTCTCAATTGAACCCGACATCCAGTTGAACTTTAACGAGAAGTAGAAAGGATGAAATTGAGGAATCATTGTACAAATATATCCAACGCTCGAATGATTCCGGGCAGGTAACCCCGTGCCTCCTTCGAGATGCCCGCTCACACAGCCACCGCCGTGAGCATCATTGCAAATGGTGGCAACTCGGTGCCCTCGCACACGCCTGCACCCCTTAGCAGAGGATAGCTTCGCACCTCGCAGGAAATTAAGACAAGGAGAATGCACTTGTCGCCAGAGACAATGGTCATTGGCGAACGCGGATATTAGGCCCGGCTTAGGCCATGCCCTGTCCTCTCCGTGATGCCTCCACGAAGCCGACGACGACTCAGCCTCCCATCCAACTAGTCGGCTGCAACCAAGAACTTGACGTGTTGGCGCTGGCGCGTGATCATGGCTGGAGCGGTCCTTGGCTCGTGACGTCAGCCTCACGAGCATCAGGGCCTTAGTGGCAGCTCGGTCACGCCTTGTTGCAACGCCATATAAGAGGCAAAGCTCGATTGGAAACAAGGGATTCCAGGCTCAAGGGGTCTCGCCTCTCAAGGGGTCGCCTTCGCACGAATGCCATTGTGCGAACAGCGTACAATTCTGTACTCGTAGGCAGCGTTGGCCCGGGAAGCTTGTTGAATCGATCAATGGATGTGCCTCATGGCTATGTACAGTCCTCGCGTGTTATCTTCCGGTCCTAATGGAACCGCAAGGAGAAGACAACCCAATTGCCATTCACAGCATCGTCCAAACCAGCTCCACCATCTACCAGCATCGTGCTAGGCTCGTATCTGTACCAGTACGAGTTGCAGACAGCTTGCTCTCCCTGCGCTACGGGCTGCATCGACTCCTCGGTCTGGGCCTCCTCGATTCTTTGCCAGGGAGGGCTCGTCCGTGACCAGGGCAAAGCCACCACTCCAAAGCCGGTGTTGAGCATGCGAGTACCGTAGAGTATTTGCTCAATCCCGGCGCCGAGTAGTCGTGCAAGGTCAACGCCGGTTTGAGTCATCTGCCGGGTCGCGGGGTAACCCAAGGGTCCAAGCAGCCGGAAGCGCAGCCGTTGCCCTACTGTTTTAGTGCAGGAGTCATTAGCAGGTACCCCGTAGACCTGAAGCCGATCGATCCGGGGGCTGGAGACAAAGGCACATGCAGGTCCAGCTTGATTCGCGGGGAACCCAGTCTTGTGCCCAGGACTGAGATCAGGGCATTCTGCCATTGCTGGTTTGCCAATTCCCCCAAGCGGAAAGCCAAGGATTTTCTAATGCAAATTAAAAACTTCTTCAAGCAGAGCTGCACGAGACATGTGTGCGCAAGGACCTGATCCCCCGATAGAATGCTGACAGGCAGATCCATGGGCGTTTCCGTGGACAACAAGACCAAGAGAAGTGTTGGCGGAGTCTTCGACGACAATGGTGGGTGGGATGGATCAAATTCATTGATACAGCACGGTAGATCATCGCGGGGAAATTCGCACAGGGTCGCTGACGGATCTGCACGCCTTGGACACTAGTGCGAAACAGGAAAGGCCACTTCGATCAGCCCTCGGCCCTTCCTGCCGGTCGCAAAGCGCCGCGATTATCAGATGGAAGATTCCACACTGCAGTGAGGCTCGCGAAGATTGTGCATTTACAGGGTACGAGGATCACTCTCAACGAGTACATACGAGCACATAGTACTGACCCGCACGAGAGTGTCAATACTATATCACGTACGGAGTACTCGTACGGTCATCGAATGCAGCACCTCTCACCCCTGCTGATTGCTATTGACGAGTACATGCCGCCGCGGCGAAACGCCCGGCATGGGATTTAGTCTCGTTGGTTAAGGCGCGAGACCCTTTCCATGTTCTCACGTCCAGCCCGCCACGGTAGAATCATGAAGAGAAAGCTGGAAATCTATCTCCGAGACCACAGCCGGCCGACGATGTCCTCGATGACCAAGACGAAAAAGATACAGCTCACGCCCCGTGAGAAGCAGCTGCGCCATCTTCTGCTCGACGTGGCCGGCTCCATCGATGCCTCGAACCATGTGGGCGAGCCGGTGGTTTTGCGCTGGGCTGGAGGTTGGGTGCGGGACAAGCTCCTCGGGATCGAGAGCCACGACATCGACGTGGCCATCAATGCCATGACCGGCCAGAGCTTCGCGCAACATCTCTTCGAGCACTGCAAGTCCCCCACGATCGCCGCGGCGCATGGTGTCGGCAAGGGCGATGTGGGGAACCTGCACAAGGTCGCCAGCAATCCCGATAAGTCCAAGCACCTGGAAACGGCCATGGTGAAGCTGCTTGGCCTGGATCTGGACTTCGTCAACCTTCGCAAGGAGACGTACGCGGAAGACAGCCGGAATCCCCAGATGGAATTCGGGACCCCCAAAGAAGACGCCCTGCGCCGAGATGCGACCATCAATGCGCTTTTCTACAACCTCCACACCGAGGAGCTCGAAGACTTCACGGGCGGGCTAGGCGACATGATCCAGAGGATCATACGGACGCCTCTCGAGCCTCTCCAGACATTCATGGACGATCCGCTGCGGGTGCTTCGCCTCATCCGCTTTGCCGCCCGCCTCGACTTCACGATACACGCAACGACAGAGACATATATGAGTGATCCGCGGGTGTTGAGCGCATTGAAGGTGAAGATCAGTCGGGAGAGAGTAGGCGTGGAGCTCGAGAAGATGCTCAAGGGTGGGTACCCCTCTTTCAGCCCTCGCATGCCTGGAAAACATCAACGTATCACCACTCAGTGGACTGAGCTGACGACGTTGGGATCACAGGAACACATCCTCGTCGCGCGCTCGAGCTCATAGACAGATTGGGTCTTTACCACGCTGTTTTCACAGATCCCTCCCAGGAGAAAGTCGAAGCCCCGAGCGCCTCTCGATGGCATGTTGCGTACAGGTGTCTCGACCAGCTTCTGCAGCAGCGGACACCGAAATCGATCGCAGACGTCCTGATCCCCGACAAGGAAGCGACCTACATGGCTTGGAACCTGGCCGCGGTCAGTCCCTGGATAGCCATCGACGGCCCGCCCGAGCAGACGCGAAAAGCCAACGCCCTACCGCCCGTCGCCGTCATTGCGCGAGAGGGTTTCCGGGCCCCGAACAGGCTTGCAGCCGTCATGACGGCGTGCCATCGGAATCACGCGGAGATTCTCGAGCTCAAGACAGCCGTCAGCGACAAGGCGACATTCATTCAGGAGCGCGACAGGTTCGGCATGGCCATACGCAAATGGGATGCACAGGGAGGCATGTGGATGTCGCAGGTGCTCGCCACGATGCTGGTGGAGGCCATGGATCGCTTCGAGACATGGCCCATGCCTGACGGGAGTCAAGGTAGGCCGGGGCGTGATCCTTCTGCCTGGTGACGGACCAGAGCTAATCCCGCGGAAACCCAATCTTAGGTCCAGACCGATTCTTACAGGAATGGCAAGGTTTCCTTGACCATCTCGCTGATTTGGATCTCTACGATGCCCCGAATCTCAAGCGCCTGCTAGACGGCCGGATGTTGGCCAAGTCTCTCGGCGTCAAGCCTGGCGTTTGGACAGGCAAAGCGTTAGATATATGCATGGCTTGGCAATTGCGTCATCCCAAGGAGACGGACCTAGCTGGAGCCGTCGAGGAGGTGAGGAAGAAGAGCGATGAGCTTGGCATCACGATACCCGCAAGGAAATAAAACGTTCATTGTCACGTGAGAAAGCTATTTCCCCCAGATTTATGGACAAATGCTTTCGATTGAAGTCACCAATGAGGCACCAATTGGTATTTACTTGGTAAGTAGGTATGGATCATATTAATGCTTCGACCTGTACTGTCGAATAAGGAGCGCTTCGATTGATGCCTCAGACAATAGGTTATCGCATTGATGAATCGAATGATTTGACGAATTGATGTTTCGAGTAGACGATCGCACCTTCTTCCGAGGGTGGGAAATAACAAGGGGCGTTCAAGGGAAGGCGCCTTCCAGTGTGCTCGTGCCTGCCCTGGTTTGTTCGAGGGTCGAAGGCCTGGAGACATCAACTCCAGCCCTGTGATCACGAACCATGGATTGTTGAGATAGACCTCTCTCGTGGTGTCGTCGGGCCCTTTAGACATGTTGGTACTTGTAGTAGCTCGCGAGAAAGATCATCATTGAGAATCTTGAACCCATCTAGCGCGCAGCCGGAGCTTGGCATTACCCTCCTCGAGACCAGTATTCGCCTGGTGGGCCCGGGTATCACCCGCTATTCTTCTCCCTTCCAGCTGCACTTCTCACGCCCACCAAGTCCGTGCAATTTCTGGATCCTCACTGGCGCCAGGGCGTCCTTTGAATCGTATGGATTGATTCATACTCGTATGTACTCGTACTGGTAGATCAATTCGCTACAAGTACCTGTACGAGTACCTCGACTTGTTATAACGAGGAGTACTCCGTACTCTGTAGTGCCTCTGCTGGAGATTGATCTACAACTAGCGTCAGCAGCAGATCCCCAGCATCAATCAATCAGATCGAGCAATCTCGAAGCCGCTCCGAAACCGAGGCCGACTCCGTACGGAGTACGAGTACAGCCAGTATTTTCGATTCTGTCTTATGTAAGGAGCGCTGCCAGGGGAAATCCAGTCTCGAGCCGGCGTCTCATTCCAGACGAAACGCAGAGTCGCAGAAGCCACATCGACGCTCATCTCTGCGACACCCCTGTTGCACACGGTCTTTCTTGGATCGCATCGGTCGCGGGCCCTTCAGTCTCGGCGCGAAGTCAGGCATTTTCCTCGTTCCTCTTGACCTCTCGGAACGTTGTGCCGTCTCTCTCTGGCGCACATCAGTATCGGGCTCCCGCTGCTTCGCATCGGCGTATGTCTGCATCGACAACCTCAAGATGATGCCCCGGCATCAGGCAAGCGGCTTTTCCAATGGCTACCCTCGCGGTGACATTTTCGACATCTCGCCCCACAGGTAACGTCTGCCGCATCTCGCGTCGTCGCGCAGCAAGTGCTTGGCTCACAAAATGGCCATGGACAGATTTCAGCCACGAGCTACGCCTCCAGCTCGTCGTCGAAGAAACAGAACATTTGTCCGCGTCGGCGTGGCGCTCGTCGTCCTCATCGTCATCGCCCTCTGGCTATGGCCCCCTCAGTCCGTCGCGTCGCTCATAACATTCGGCATCATCTCCGGCGGCGGGGACTTGGGTCTCGAGACGGTTCGATACTATGACTTGTCCAACGTGCAGGGGACCGCTCGCGGCTGGGAGCGTGATGAGCGCATCCTGCTGTGCGTGCCCCTCCGCGACGCCGAGCAGCACCTGTCCATGTTCTTCTCCCACCTGAGGAACTTCACCTACCCGCACAACCTCATCGATCTCGCCTTTCTCGTGTCGGATTCCAAGGACCACACGCTCGAGGTCCTGATAGACAACCTGGAGAGGATACAAGCTGACGAGGATCCGAAGCAACCATACGGAGAGATCTCCATCATCGAGAAGGATTTCGGTCAGAAAGTCAACCAGGATGTCGAGAGTCGACACGGCTTTGCCGCGCAGGCCAGCCGACGAAAGCTGATGGCCCAGGCCCGAAATTGGCTGCTCAGTGCCGCCCTGCGCCCTTACCACTCGTGGGTGTATTGGCGCGATGTCGACGTCGAGACGGCGCCGTTCACAATCTTGGAGGATCTCATGCGACACAACAAAGATGTCATTGTACCCAGTGCGCATCCCCTGATCCGAACGACTGCACCAGTGCTCCTGAGCTCGCTTCGAGGCTGACCCTTGCGCAGATGTTTGGCGACCCCTCCCAGACTGGCTCGGCGGAGAGCAGCCCTACGACCTGAACTCTTGGCAGGAGTCGGAAACAGCCCTTGCGCTGGCTGACACGTTGGATGAGGATGCCGTCATCGTCGAAGGTTATGCCGAGTACGCCACTTGGCGGCCACATCTCGCCTACCTGAGAGATCCGTACGGAGACCCGGACATGGAGATGGACATTGACGGCGTCGGCGGTGTCAGCATCCTGGCCAAGGCCAAGGTTTTCCGGACCGGGTGCCACTTCCCGGCATTCAGCTTCGAGAAGCATGCCGAGACAGAGGGCTTTGGCAAGGTAGGCCTCCTCTCATCCCGCCGTGCGTTCCTTGGCCGAGATGCTAACGAGTGATCCTTGCGATGAAGATGGCCAAGCGAATGCAATACTCTGTTGTAGGTCTGCCGCACTACACAATCTGGCATTTGTACGAGCCCAGCGTGGACGATATCAAACATATGGAGGTATGTGGCCCTTTTTTTTTTTTTTTTTTTTTTTTTTTTTTTTTTTTTTCACACCACAAAATAAAAAAATAAAAAAAAATAACGACGGCACAATGGTTATCTTACTAACGCTTGCAATGCAGGAGATGGAGCGTGAAAGACTTGCGCGCGAGAAAGAGGAAGAAGAGAAGAAGGCCAGGGAGCAGAAAATCAAAGAAGACTTTGGAGATGCCAATTCCCAGTGGGCGGAGGACAAGCAGAAGCTCCAGGACCTCAAGGATATCGACTCGCGAGCTGGAGACGCAGCTGGCAAAGCGGCCTAAATGGATTGATGCGATTTGTTCGCCCCGAGCGGATTCGGGGCATGCCACCTAGGCCGGATCTCCATCTCGAGAAAAGTGAAAGCATGTGCCGGATGTCATCTGTCGCGAAGATGGTTTGTTTCGCTGGGAAAGCCAATCCCCTCCCCCTTTTTCACAGTTTGTTTCTCTCCGATCGACCATTCCTCTTGGTCTTGATGACGGGGTTCCTGTTTTTTTTTTTTTTTCACACCCTGTCGCATACATATGGCGGATCACCGAAGATCGCACAAAGTCGCAATCGCTTCAGCTGGTGCACTGCTCAAGGAGCAGGTTCTGTCTGAATCAGATGCTGAGCCTCGGGGACTCGACCGCGTTTTCAGGATGGGAGTTGGCGTTTGGGTGGGGCAAAAAGAAGGTTGGGCTGGAGTGGAAGGCTTCATGATATTGATCGGACGTTTGGGTCGCTTCTACGATCCCGGGATCGAGAGGCGACGGCAGCAGCCCCTGTTGAGGAGTCAGACCCGTCTCTTCTCTCGTGTCTTACGATTGGGAGGGTGAAAAGGGCTCGTCATGGACGCGAGTGACGAATCCAGGGGTGCGGCTGCCGGAGACTGAAGGGGTGAACAACTCATTGAACGTGTCATGCTGCGTCGAGCCCGCGAATGAGTCCAGCACGCCGTCCACGATGATGTATGTATGTATGTATGTATGTATGTACAGAGGACCTTGTGTCCCATCCAGAGATCTAGTACTACTAGTAGCAGTGAATCAATGGATCAGATTGATGTTTCTTACACACAAGTCCACCCATCAATCCATCAATCCATCCATCCATCAATCTGTTGTTGCTACCCGTACCAGCAGACACAGAGATGGGCGCGGCAAGGCTGCAGGCATCCCGAGATGGGTGGTGCTTAAGCCCGCAGCGGAGCCCCGCGATTGGTCCGCTGCGCTGATGACATAGTACGAGTACGAGTTAGTATTGAGTATTCGTAGTAGATCGATCCATCCTCAATCCAATCAATGCAGCCATACAAGGAAGTGGACAACATAACCTCCTCCCAACAAAGGGTGCTTGCGTCTGTGGTGACGGCTGCATTCTGATTCCCGTCCTCGCATCGAAAGCCATTGGCCTCCAGCTCTGCAAGTAGTAGCGAGCGAACGCCATCCACACGCCGACCCGGGTCCTCGGCAGTCTGCATTTCTCGTCTTCCTTCGTCACTGGTAAGCCTGTGAGTTACCTACTACTCTACTATACCTACATAGGTAGTTCGCTTTGGGGGCTTTCTGTGTGTAGTAGCCGGACTGGAAGACGTGATTCCTCAAGCTAACCTCTGCCGTGTGTGTGTCTTGGGCGACGAAAAGGCCATGAGCCACGATGCCGCTGCCGCTGCCGCTGCGTCTCCTGCCGACAAGATGGACCGCATTGCCACCCCAGAGATCGTGACCGCCCAGCCGCCGGCCCCGCGAGCCGATGCGCCGAGGATGCAGTACCGAAGCCGCCCCGTCTCCGTCGCCGTCGATCCCGTATCCCTCGTCATCGCCGAATGCATTTCCATCACATCCGCCGTCCAGAAGCACGCGCGCTCCCCGCACTCGTCGGTCTCGGCCATCCTGGGCGGCAACCCCAACCCCGTCCAGCTCGGGCCGCCGAGCCTCGCGCACAAGACGAGAAGCAAGAGCCCCCTCAGCAACACCGTCACCGAGTCCGACGAGAGCGCCGCCATCAACAACCGCTGGGGGCTTCGGGGACAGAAGGGCAAGAGCATGCAGGACAATCCCATGATCTCGGGCTTCGGCAGCCTGCGGCATGAGATCGCGGGAGTCAAAGGTGAGCGCGGTCTCTTCTCTCTCTCTTTTTCTTTCTTGTCTGCGACCTTCCCGGTCTCATACTGACTGACACG
>NQYQ01000002.1:256775-276401 GCA_003055925.1 Escovopsis sp. Ae720 | reverse complement strand
CCCCCCCCCCACCATTCAGACATCCATACGTTCGATGCGCCGACCCTTTTGGCCCCCTTCCTGCTCGTCATCCAGTCCAAGGGAACAGCGGCGCCGATCACGATACTCGCCCTGGGCGCCCTCAGGAAATTTCTCGCCTACGGCTTCGTCTCCTCCGAATCGCCGCGCTTTGCTCTGGCCATGCAGTCACTGTCCGCTGCCGTGACGCACTGCCAGTTCGACATCAGCGATTCGGCACAGGGCGAGGTGGTGCTGCTCATGATCTTGAACCTGATGGAGGACATGATGTCGGGGCCCGGCGGAGACATCTTGAGCGACGAGAGCGTCTGCGATATGATGGGCCGTGGCCTCGCGATCTGCTCGCAGCCCCGCTTCTCTCCCGTGCTGCGCAGGACAGCCGAGGCCGTAATGGTCAGGATGTGCCAGATCATCTTCGAAGACGTGAAGCACCTCGAGGTCGAGGGGGGCGACGATCAGAGGAACCTGGACCGGCTCGCGGAAGAAGACATGGGAACCGTTAGAATGGCGACCCCGACAGCAACAGCAGTCCCAGGCACAAGCCCGACACGCACCTCGACCGACGACGCCGCGGGTTCCTCCTCCACGGAAGCCGAACGAACCTCCCAGGACAAGCTCTTAGAAGGCGAGGAGGCCGTGCCCGAGAGGACGAGCGAGGACGGAGCGGTGACAAGCGCAGATTCCCTGGATCTCAAGCCATACTCGTTGCCCTCTGTCAGGGAGCTGTTCAGGGTTCTGGTAAACTTCCTGGACCCCAGCGATCGCTCGCATACGGATACAATGAGAGTCATGGCCCTGCGGATCATCCACGTCGCTCTCGAGGTCTCCGGCCCCTTCATAGCTCGGCATCCGGCGCTGGCCACGATCGCCGAGGATCGCCTCTGCTGCTATCTCTTCCAGCTGGTGCGGTCGGACAACATGGCGATTTTGCAGGAGTCGCTGATCGTGGCGGGGACGCTGCTGGCGACTTGCCGCGAAGTGCTGAAGCTGCAGCAGGAGCTGTTCCTCTCATACCTGGTCGCCTGCCTGCACCCGACCGTCCCGATTCCCCGCGAGACGGGCATCGACCCTTCGCTATATGCAGGTATCCCAGAAACGCCAAAGCTGGTCAAACCTCCCCCCTCGCAGGGCAACAGCGGCAGGTCGACCCCGGTTCCCGTCAAAGACCGACAGAAACTGGGGCTCGAGGGAGACGCGCGCAAACCGGATGCCCGTCAGGCAATGGTCGAGACAATCGGTGTCCTATCGAGGATGCCGACGTTTGTGACCGAACTGTTCGTGAACTACGACTGCGACGAGGACAGGGCCGACCTCTGCGAGGACATGATCGGGCTGTTATCGAGGAATGCGCTGCCGGACTCAGCCACATGGAGCACCACGAGTGTGCCGCCGCTTTGCCTCGATGCGCTGCTGCGCTTTATACAGTTCCTCGCCGAGAGGTTGCATGACACGCCCGCCGCGGACGGGCTTCCCGACGCCGCCCAGCTAAGAGAGCGGCGGAGGAGGAAGAAGATCATCATCAAGGGGACGTCAAAGTTCAACGAGAAACCGAAGGTGGGCCTAGGGTACTTGCAGGAGAACGGGATCATTGCAGACGCAAACGATCCGGTCCTGGTAGCGAAATTCCTCAAAGGCACATCTCGTGTATCGAAGGCGGTCCTGGGAGATTTCCTCTCCAAAAAGGGGAACGAGGCTTTCCTGAACGCCTTCCTCGACCTGTTCGACTTCTCCGGCAAGCGGGTGGATCAAGCACTGCGCGGATTACTCGAGAGCTTCCGACTACCGGGTGAAGCGCCCCTCATCGCTGCTATCGTGGAATCATTCGCGGAGAAATACTGTTCGTGCAACACCCCCGACGAGGTGGCCAACACGGACGCAGTGTTCATCTTGACATATGCCATCATCCTTCTCAACACCGACCAGCACAACCCGACCGTGAAAGATACATCGAGGATGACCTACGAGGACTTCGCCAGAAATCTCAGGGGGCAGAACAACGGCAACAACTTCTCGCCCGAGTTCTTGAAGGTCATCTACGACACCATCAAGTCTGACGAGATCATCCTCCCCGACGAGCACGACAACAAGCATGCGTTCGATTACGCGTGGAGAGAGCTGCTCCTGAAATCGGAAACGGCGGGCAACCTCGTCCTTTGCAACGTCAACAGCTACGACTCGGACATGTTTGCCGCGACCTGGAGGCCCATCGTCTCCACCCTTTCCTACGTCTTCATGTCAGCCACCGACGATGCCGTCTTCGCACGGATCGTCACCGGATTCGACGAGTGTGCTCGGATAGCGAGGAAGTATGGGAACACGGAAGCACTGGATCAGATCGTCTACTGCCTCAGCCATATCACGACCTTGGCATCCGTCATGCCACTCAACACCTCGCTGAACACGGAGGTCCAGGCGGGCGAAAGCAGCGTCATGGTCAGCGAGCTTGCCGTGAAGCTGGGCAGGGATTTCCGCGCGCAGCTGGCGACTCTCGTCCTGTTCCGCGTGGTGACCGGCAACGAGGCTCTGATGGAGAAGAGCTGGAAGCACGTAAGTGTATCACAGAGACCTTGGTCCTCTCGCAAAAAAAAAAAGGCTAACGGAGATAAAACCAGATCGTTCAAATTTGGCTAAATCTCTTCGTGAACTCTCTCGCCCCTCCTTTCTCATCCACCAGCCTGCCTACCCTCAAGATCCTTTCTATTCCCTTGCAGACACCCTCACAAGTGATAGATAGAGCCGCGCGGTCTGCCGAGACCGGCTTCTTCTCGGCGTTTACCTCATACATCTCCAGCTACGCGGCCGATGATCCCCCAGAGCCGTCCGACGAAGAGCTGGAGAGCACTCTTTGCACCGTTGACTGCATCAAGTCCTGCAACATGGAGGACGTCTTCAACAATATCAAGTAAGTCAAAACGCCCCCACTACCTCGTGGCTGGTGGACTTGTCGGAGAGACAATACACTGACCGAAGACAAGTACCTTGCCGGCATCCCGCGTAAGCGTCATTGTCCAGACACTGTTGGACCGGCTTCCGGAGGACGACCACCCGGCAGTGATCAGCGTTAAAAAGGAGAACGTGCCTGGCCCCCCCTCGAACAGACGCGAGGCCTCGTTGCGGCCATCTCCTTACGATCCTACCGTACCGTACATCCTCGAATTCTGTACCATTCTCACTATCCGAGACGCAGACTGCGTTGCCAGCATGGGAAAAAAGGTCCTGGATGTCCTTCACGGCATATTGCGAGATGCCTCTCAGTGGCATGCGATCGTCGTGTCTCGGGCGGCTTTTTATGCATTGACCATTCTCATGGCGAGCTATGTATGCCCTTGCCCTCGATTCGGCCCTCTGGTCCTGGGATGACTTTGATGGTTTTGCTGACGCAGCGACGAAAAGGACCATGACTTTATCAACGTGCCCATTCTGCTCCATACCATCTCCAGCATACCGCAGGATATCCTGATGAGGACGTCGGACAACATCCTTGCGGGCCTTGCTGCATGTACCGATGAGCCGGGACCCCTGAGGAGCGAGATGATGACGTCTCCAGATTTCTGGGTCATTCTCAGGGTGCTTGCCGGCGATGCTGAGGCTGCTCCGACGGTCTTCGAAATTCTCGAAAAGAGCACGACGGGGACTCCTCCCGCCATCATTGCGGATAATTACGAGGCTGCCGTGCTGCTCCTCAACCACTTCGCGTCCGCAGCCGGCTCACAGGCTCTGGCAAGCCATAAGGGGGCGCCGGAGCCGACGAGGGAGAGCAGCGGGTGAGTTGTTGCTCTTGTTCCTTGTGTGCGCAAACAGGAGCTAACACTGGTCTCCCAGGGACAAGCAGGTGGTCGTGAGGGGCTGTCAAGCCGTGACTACTTTGCACGGCATGACATCGCGAATTCCACACCTCATGCAGCAATCTCATCTCGAGAGCAGTGAAGGTTCGTGAAGCAGCACCTTGTCGCCGCCCGGGACATTGAATGAATCCTTTGCTGACCAGTTGTTCAGCCTGGTCAGCCTACTGGCTACCCGTCTTCCAGGCATTGACGACGCAATGCACCAATCCCTGCCGAGACATTCGCCAGCTCGCCTTTTCTGCGATGCAGAGGTCGCTTCTCTCGTCCGAACTGACCTGCAGCGACCCCAAGGATTGGACGGCGATCTTTAGCAAAGTTCTCTTTCCCCTCATTCTACGGCTGCTCAAGCCAGAGGTCTTCTCCTCGGACAAGGATGGTATGAGCGAGATGCGCGTCCAATCGGCGTCTCTTCTCTGCAGGGTCTTCCTCCAGTACATGGTACTCCTGTCTGAATGGGACGGGATGCTGGATCTGTGGATCAAGATCATAGAGATCATGGATCGGCTCATGAATAGCGGACAGGGTGACAGCCTGGTAAGTATTCTCGCCCCAACCGACAGTCATTTCCAGTGGTGGTGGAAGGGGGCTGGGGGGCGATGTCGACTGACAGTGACGGTGCGTATAGGAGGAGGCGGTGCGGGAGAACCTGAAGAACGTCGTGTTGTTCATGGCGAGCAGCGGGTTCCTGGTATCACCCCAGAAGGACCCGTCGAAGGCCGAGCTGTGGAACGAGACATGGAAGCGTGTTGACCGATTCCTGCCGGATCTGCGAAGCGACCTCGACTCGGAAGAAGCCCAGGAGGAGGCCAAGCCGGAGCCCAACACCGGCACCGGTCCGAGCACACGACAGCAGGAAGATGTTGCGGCGAGCTGAGACGAGACGGGACTCTTGAATGGTCGACAAAATGACCGTAAACGGGTTGAGTCCTCTTGCCCGTAGACGATCTTCGGTAGACGCATCATGTCGCGATGCCTTCAGTTTCCTGTCATTGTACGGCGTGCGGCGTGTTCCCCCAACCCATTGAACATGCTTGCATCCGAGGAAATGCCCAATCAACGATACCCCCGGGTCTTTTCTGCATGCGACTCTGGCCGATTGAGTCTCGTCAAGGGACAATGGCCACTTTCGATCTCGTCATTTGTGATTTTCCCTCTACGATCTACGAGTACTACCAGTACTAAATCACTGCCAGTGGTGCTGTCCTGGATTTCCAAGTCGCATGAGACATTCGTCTTGTTGACCCTGGCAAACGAGATGTCACTGGCGCAGGTCGCCTGTACTTGCGAGATACCGAGATATGCGCTAAAGCTAGCCCCATGACAGTGTTGCCCTGAGGTAGCTCTACCGGCATCTCGGGCACCCTCGATGGGCGCCTTATCACAGCTCGAGTACCGAAAGGGTGACGTCGTTGGCCAGCGCTTGAAGCGCTTGAACTTGCCCGTTGGAACTTGAACCTCCTCGCATCAATTGATCCATTCCATCGATGCATCATCTATTTTGAAGCATCACCCAAGCTCCAAGTGCTACTCCGATTTCCGACAGACACTTGTTCCAGAAATTGAGTGGCTGATCTCACAGTCCAGCGAAATCCAGCGATATGTACCGCCGATAATTCTCAAGACACCCCGAGCCATAGGTCCTGGGGAAACCCTTGGAGGAAGCTCCGCCAACATTTGGTCCGAGATCCGCAGCTCGTTGTTGTCAGCTCACTCGAAAAGAAAATGGCTGAGCCGTCTATGTCCTATGCCTCGAGCCAGGCCGCGGCAAGTCTCCACGGCTCGTTCAAGTCGTCCGAGAAGGAGGAGGGCCTCGCCACGTTCCCGCTGCTCCAGAACAACGAGGCCGCGGGTCCCTTCCCCGACGGTGCCGGCGGCGGCAAGGGCCACGAGGGCGACGACGACGACAGGGAGGACGAGCCCGCGATAGCCAAGCCGTTCGCCCGCAAGCCGAGCCCGGACTCGGCGGCCCCGAACGCAGATGCGGGCCTCGCCGCCGGGCGTGACAAGGGAGGCGACACCTGCGCCGACGACGGCGACGGCGATGGCGATGGCGACGGCGACGACGCTGCCAGGCGGCCCTTCCACAAGATGCACAGATACAGCCTCTACGAGACCGCCAGCCACTTCTACCTCGTCGGCGTCGACGTCAGCGAGAAGAGGTACAGGATCCTCAAGATTGAGAAGACGACCGAGGGCACCGAGCTGAACATGACCGACGACAAGCACGTCTACAGCCTCGACGAGGTCAGCCAGCTCCTCGAGACCATTGACCACGGCAACCGCGGAACGGGGGGCGTCAAGCTTCGCTGCACCACCTGGGGCCTGCTCGGCTTCATCAAGTTCACGGGACCGTACTACATGCTCCTCATAACGAAGAAGAGCACCGTCGCCATGATCGGAGGCCATTACATCAACCAGATCGAGGGCACAGAGCTCATCCCGTTGACGCCGGGCCGGACCAAGTCCGACGCCCGCAACAACCCGGAGGAGCAGCGGTTCCTGACCATCCTGAACACCCTCGACCTGACAAAGTCATTCTACTACAGCTACTCGTATGACATCACGAGGACTCTGCAGCACAACATCAGCCGCGAGAGGATTCTCTTGTCCGGGGGAACCTTGCCGCCGCCCCACGAGGGCTTCAACTCGATGTTTGTTTGGAACTTTTACCTGCTGCAGCCTGCTGTTGGGGTTCTGTCGGATCCTTACGACTGGTGCAGGCCCATCATACATGGCTACATCGACCAAGCCGGTGTGTTTCCCTTGCCTCCACCCCCTTTTCTCATCCAGTTGCCATGCCCTACAGCATGTGCTAATCCGAGCAAGCCCTATCGATTTATGGCCGCACGGCCCATATCACTGTGATTGCCAGGCGATCCAGGTACTTTGCGGGTGCCCGTTTCCTGAAACGCGGTGCCAATGATCTGGTGAGGACCATCCCTGGGGATCCCAGTCCCTCCTTTTGTTCTTCCTCGTATCCTGACTTTCGAACAGGGCTATGTGGCGAATGACGTCGAGACAGAACAGATCGTTGCAGAGTCCATGACAACATCGTTTCATGCCCCGGGCCCCAAGCTCTATTGCAGCCCCCAGTATACGTCGTATGTCCAGCACCGCGGGAGCATACCCCTATACTGGACCCAGGACAGCACGGCCGTGACCCCCAAGCCTCCCATCGAACTCAACCTGGTGGATCCGTTCTACAGCGCGGCGGCTCTGCACTTCGATAATCTGTTCGAGCGGTACGGCTCTCCCATCTATGTCCTGAACCTCATCAAGGCCAAGGAGCGGCAGCCGAGAGAGTCCAAGCTGCTGGAGGAGTACACGAACGCGCTTGAGTATCTCAACCAGTTCCTCCCCGAAGGCAAGAAGATCATTCACAAAGCGTGGGACATGAGCCGGGCGTCCAAGATGCGTGGCGGAGACGTCATTGGGAACCTGGAGACGATCGCCGAATCGGTCCTGAAAACGACCGGCTTCTTCCAAAACGGCGATGGCATCACGAGCCCAATGACGGCGCAGAACGGAGTCGCACGGACGAACTGTATCGACTGTCTCGATCGCACCAACGCTGCCCAGTTCGTCATCGGCAAGCGGGCGCTGGGCCACCAGCTGCATGCCCTGGGCATCCTGGAGGACACGTCGGTAGAGTACGACACCGATGCCGTGAATCTCTTCACGCACATGTGGCACGACCACGGCGACACCATCGCCCTGCAGTACGGCGGGTCGCAACTCGTCAACACGATGGAGACGTACCGCAAGATCAACCAGTGGACGAGCCACTCGCGCGACATGATCGAGAGCTTCAAGCGTTACTACAACAACTCTTTCCTCGACAGCCAGCGGCAGGAGGCGTATAACCTCTTCCTTGGGAACTACATCTTCACGCAAGGCCAGCCCATGCTGTGGGATCTGTCGACCGATTACTACCTGCACCACGCGAGCCCGCGTGAGTGGTCTGCTCAGAAGAAGACGAACTACATCTCGTGGTTCAACCCGGACCACCTCAAGGAGAGGAAGATTCCCCCCTCTGTGCCTCCCAAGAAATCGCGGCGCTCTCTCCGCGTCGAGCGCTTCGACGACTACTGGCTGGAGTATTACCGGCCAGCCACGCTGTCGTCGTTCCCGAAAATGTTCGCGTACAAGATGAACTCTACGATCAAGTACATCCCTCTTAAGGCGACTCAGGATGGCCGGTACGATCTCAGTCCCTTCCGGGTGCGCAAGGAAACCGACGTGGATGCCGAGAAGAGGAAGATGAAGAAGGAATCGGCCGACCTGTCGCATCTCTTCCCGCCGCCGCAATCGTCCGGGGCATCCGATCGTGCGAGCTTCGCGAGCTCCGACGCGGCAACGGCCAGGGGCATGTCCCTGCATCGTTGGCTGCAGCCAGGGCACGGGAGGACGTCCCGCGCTAAGTCCGTGTCGGACGACTCCATTGCCCTGGCGATGGACGACCATAAGCTGAAGCAGACAGCCCTCGAGAAGTCGAATGCCGCCCAGTGGACCTTCACCAAGGCGGTGCACGAAGCCCTCAACCCGTCGGTCAACGAGCAAGAGGCAGAGGATTACGGCCGATACGTCCGGCATCCCCAAAACCTCCCTCTTGTGGTGACGGACGACACCCCTGTTGACGTCGACTCGTCGGAGTTTCAAGAGTACCACGAGTATGTGAATGGCAGCTGGCAGGACGAGGGCCTGATGGTCATGGGCATCGAGGAGGAGATTGACCTGTACGCCGAGCTGCTCAAGGTCGGCGAGAACCCCCTGACTGTGACGGAGGAGGACGCGCCCAAGAAGCGATACAAGGCGTACGGGAAGTGGCTCCGGGGCAAATCTTTCTTCAAGCAGCAGCCTCTCGACTAAAAGCGCGCGAAGGGGGGTGTCGAAAGACCTGATCTTGGGGCTCGTCTGCGCGCCGGCGACGCTCCATTTCCGCTGAAAATGTGGCTCAGCTTTCCCCGAAGAGCTCGCCGAGGTGGGGCTCGTTCTGTATGATATCGTGTAGTTTCTGGGGGGCTTCGTGCCCCTGCTGCCTCCACATAGAGTGTAGCGTCCTTGAGATTCTGAGTAGGTTTTGTCGTATCTCATCACGGTCGTGATCCGACAGCTTCGGGGCGACGGCCGCGGGACCGCCACCGTCAGCGGCGTCTTCTTCGACGCTGAGCCAGCACCGCGCGATTGTGTTGATCACTGATTCCGTGTACTCAGCGGATCTTGGCCAGCAGTTGATGATTGTCGTATCCAATGCCTTGGCCGCTGCGATGATAGTCGGGGGGTGGAGAACAGCAAAGGGATCCGTCAGAATGGGGGAGATGATCTGTAAAAGGTTCTGGCGTAGTCTCAAGTCAGTGCAAGTACTCACAATCACGTTCCCTCCCACACATCCGCGACGGTCGTTACCTGAAGATGCTTGACAGCGTAGATTCCCATGCACTTCACGATCGCCTCCAAGGACTCCATCAGCACCTGAACGATCCGGATATGTTGCGAAGCGTGCGTGTAGCCCGCAGCCACGCCGTCGCGGATCAGCTTGTCGAGGAGCCGCTGCTTCTGCTGGTTGGGGAACGGCGGCTCCAGCTCCGCCAGCCTGAGGAGCACGCTGTAAGCGGCGCGCAGGAGACGGATCGATTCCTCTTCGGGCGTCAGGGTGGGGAGGAAGAGCAGGGTCGGGAAGACGGTGTCCCGGAAGACGTTGCCGATGCCGGTTGAGCGGACGATCTCTGACGGGCACGCTTGGAGGAAGAGCTGCATGAGCTGGAGACCATTAACCCTGAAGACGGTGGCATCGTCTTCTGCGAGGGCGATGATGACGGGCAGATACAAGGGCCAGTGCTTCGCGATCAATCCTGTCTGTTTGCAAGGACATCAGTATGATTATCCCAAAGCTCATGAGACAGCCATCTCATCCCACCCGGAACGGAGTATAGCGAAAAGGGGGGGGATGCGACTTGGTCTTACGTCGGACTTGACGGCGTATCGAAAGGTCGACACGACGAAGCATCCCGTCTTCTTCCACTGCGGCGTCTCATGGTGATACACGCGATCGTATGGCGAGCTGGCGGGCTGGTCGATACGAGACGGCCGGCCGGACGCAGTGAGGCGAGCCGACGGGCGCGAGAAGAGAGGGCGCAGGGTATCCTGCAGCAGTGTCTTGAGGATGACGTCGGAGCGCCTCTCCTCGGGCAGATGCTGCTCCAGCAGGGTGCCTGCGAACCTGGCAGAGTGGTTGGTGGACCAGGGGTCACAGGCGTCGGTATACGCCGCGATGGCGAGGAGATCACGATTGCTCAGATCGACGCTGACGCCCAGACGGCAGATGAGGGCCAGTGAGGCGAGACTGATTTCGGCAAGGAGGCGGCATTCGGAGAAGTCGGGCTCTGTGTGTGCCGTGGTAAACAGGTGAGTTGACTCTGCCGGCCAGATCGACTCCTGGAAAGGATAGGGAAGATGTCCACCCACCTTGCGCGCTTCGAATGCCATACTCGGCGGGAAGGATAGACAGTCCGTTCGCGACTAGGGAGCCTACCAGGCTGTCCGAGGCTTGCTTGTCTGGTAAGAATGATTCGGGAGCCTGAGACGCAGCGTCGTCCTCGTCGTTGACTTTGGTGGCCGCGCCGCTCAGGTCCGCTCCCCGCGGATGAAGCCGGCGAAGAGAGGCATACACCAGCAGCGTGGCGTCAAGACGATTCTGCGGCAGCCACAGTCAGAAAAGGTCCCTGGCACTTGGCAATTTGCATTGAGCATGAGCCCGAGTTGATGCTGGACATCGACATCGAGAGCGTTCGCAGGGGTCATACATGTCTCGTCTTGTGTTCAGAGAGCCGAGCCGCAGCATGAGCGAGGTCCAGAGACTTCGAGTCTGTGAGATCTGATGAGGCTACAAAAAGCAATGATCAGCTCATATGATCGAGTCGTCGGAGGAAGAATGCGCGAGGCTCTCGCGGGAGAGCTCACCTAGCTCAAGCTGTTTCAGCCTCATGAGGTTGTCCTCGCTGAGCGTGAAGTCATCCATGACGATCGAATCTTTTCAGACAGCGGGAGGGCAGCGGATCAGTCAAGGACACCACATGGCCCGAAGAGAATGATTGGGAGAGGATTCAGGCAACAGAGAAGATTCCGTCTGCCGCCATTGAGGAGAAAGATGTCCCAAGTAGGAGGTTGGAAGTTGGAACTGCGAGTTCAATCGCGAGAGGCATCTTCAACGGCTGCTTACATAATCTATCGTGGTCATCGTCGCCATATTGCAGCTTCGAAAGAAGATGCACAAAAGGCGCATTCACGAGGTCTTGGTCTTGAGCACGGAGGTTGAGGACACGAGGAGGAATGGAGACGATATGATTCAATGACAGCAGAGATTCGATTGCCGGATACCATGAATGGCCTATCTATCACTGGAGGGAGGGTGCTCCCGTGGATCTACATGGACGCAGGGTCGCCAACAAGGGCGCAGACCTTGAGCGACGACTGCGCCGAGGGCGAGACATAACCTACCTCATCTACGGAGTACGATTTGTCCGATTATCTTTGAACGTCCATCCATAGTCAAGTGGACACGGATTCAGAGGATACTCGTAACAGTGAAAGGGAACTTGTCTGGACGCAATGGGACCCTGCCAACAGAATTAGTCTGAGTGGACCGACATTGACATTTGTGGTGCCAACGGGGGGCGAGCATCGAGGAGATTCTTGCACGAGGTGAAGAAAACATGTCAGATAAGCCGCTTTACTCAGTCAATCCAACCGGCCCCGCCCGTTGACCGACCCAAAACGAGCCGGCCAGGGGCAGGACAACTGGAGTCGAATAACGCCCGTGAGGACAACTCCACAACCCGTCATCACGCGTGCGGACACGAGCTCGAGTGCGGGAGGACGACTTGGTCGAAGTGGAAGTAGTTGAATGGATAGAACTTGGTGTCATCATGTAGGATGAAAGTCATCTTGCGATACATCACGCGATCAAGCAAGGCTTACCTTTGGGTGGATGCATCCATAATACATAGCAGAGCGTCCGTCATGGGAAAGCCAAGATATCTTCTAGTAGCCTGGGATCTTTTGCCATCTGTTAGCCGAGAGGTCCCCAAGCAAAACCTGACAGAAGCGAGTTGGGGAAAAGGGAAGGTGGAAGAAAAGGGCATGGTTTGATGTCATATCAGAGATCTTGGTATGGTAAATTTGGAGTCATCACAGTGGTTCAGTAGCAGAACTGGATGAAAAAGGTTCTCATCATCGACATGGGAGGGGGGGGGGGGAGAGCAAGAAAAAAAAGTTTCAATTTTCAAAGACTTACCAAGACGGATGCGGCTGCTGCGAGGGGAGGATTCGAGTTGTTCAGCGGATGCATGATGATCATTGGATCCATCATGAGCGCGCAGAACCTGCTGTGTCTATATGGATTCAACCGTGGTAAGCCAGTGAACCAATGAGCTTTCAGAGAGAGTCTGGGGCAAATGTGACTCGCGCGGAGCAGCGTAAGAGGGGGGAAGATCAGATGGTAGTGCATGTTTGTTCGGTGCGCTCAGGAGTCGCGAGAACGTGGTGTGAAGAATCATCAGTTGGAACCCGAGGCTGGTCCACGGACTGGATATTGTTTGGGAGGTCGGGCTGACGAGGCGCAGTATGTAAAGCAGCGACTTACCAAGCAGTTTGACAAATCCACGCATCCGGGATAGCTAGACGGGAGCCTCGCAAGTCATCCGACGCAGGTCCCGAAGCCCCGAGCTGCCTCCATCGTGACGAAGATTGAAGGAAGAGCTAGAAGGTTGGAAAGAGGAAACGAGAAGAGAAAAATCGAGGTCGAGATGAGCGAGAGAAAAAAAAATTTAAATATTCGAGGAGGAGCAGATAGAATATTAAGATAACCGATAAGCAATTATACGATGTTAATGCCCCTGTAAGTCGATGATCCGATAAGGTGATGGGAAAGTCTCGGATAAGGAGCCTTGTACTGTATAGATGCATATCTTCTGATAATTTCTGGAAAACGCGAAATCAGCATCATCGATTCCGAACCAGCAGAGGCGACGGACGGACGGATTCTGGGGCTTCAGGCAAGCTCACGCCCTCACAATACCCAAGAAGAGAAATCAAATCCACAAAGCCGAAACCTCACCATGGCAGATCGGCGTCGAGTCAACGGTCCCGGAGGCCCGACCCTGCCGCCGCTCTATGACGACGAGGACTCGGTCGTCGCCGCGCCTCGCCAACGGGAGGCCAACAGCATCCGCCCCGTCTGTAAGTGCACTCACACACATATCGTCTCGTCTCATCGCTTCGTCTCATCACCTCCTTTTCCCTTCCAAACTTCTCCTCTTTTTTTTTCATAGGCTGAGCAAGTCGGTTTTCTTAGATCTCAAGACGGGGGTGACGCCGCCCGCCTCTGGCTCGGCCTACCTCGAGATGCAGTCTGGGCGTGGCTCCAGCGGCTCCGGGATGAAGTTGACCTGCACAGTCCACGGCCCCAGGTCTCTGCCTCGCTCTGCGCCGTTCTCGCCCCACGTCGTGCTCTCCACGCACGTCAAGTACGCGCCCTTTGCGACGCGCCAGCGGAAGGGCTACCTCCGGGACTGGAGCGAGAAGGACCTGGCCGTCCACCTGGAGACGGTGCTGCGGGGCGCCATCATCGCGGACCGGTGGCCCAAGAGCGGCGTCGACGTCGTCGTGACCATCATCGAGGGCGAGCTGTCGCGGCAGGACTCGATCCGGCAGGGCGTCGAGGAGTGGGAGATGATGAACGTCCTGAGCGGGTGCATCACCGTCGCCTCGGCCGCCATCGCGGACGCGGGCATCGACTGCGTGGACACCGTCTCCGGGGGCGTCGCCGCGCTCGTCGCCGCCGCCGCCGCCACCGGCGGGCCCGACGGCTCCGAGACGTCAATTGTGCTCGACCCGGTGCCGCTGGAGCACGAGGAGATCCTGGCCGCGTGCTGCGTGGCGTATCTGCCGAACCGCGACGAGATCACCAACCTCTGGTTCAAGGGACGCCTGCCATCGTCGGACGCGGGCGCCTACCAGACGCTGGTCTCGAGGGCGGTGCACGCGAGCAAGGGAACGCAGCAGCTCATCACGGCCGCGCTGCAGGAGGCGACGACGGCCCTGGCGTAGAGGACTGGAGCTCGGCAGGCTGATGGAGACTGGAGCCTGGCACGCAGATGGGCAACATCCAATTCGGAGTATGGATCTGATGGCCTTGGATGATGAGGAGGATCATGATTGGGCACATCCAGATATGTGTGTGCCCTCGGCATCGGCATCCGCGGATCGAGCGGGCTGGTCCATCCCAGCCAAGATGATGGATGGTTGATGCCGGCGGTCCATCATCACATGATGTGGATTGGTTCTTGGCGCCGTCTCTGGAACTTCTCGAGTTGGATCTAGAATGGATTGATGGATCAACTGGATCTAACAGGGCTATCTGGATCCAGCAATCCAAGATCCACGAGCGAGCACCACCACCACCTAGCACCCTCAGAAAGATTGGGCCCGCTCCATCGCTCGAAGCCTCCCCCCCCCCCCCTCTCTCCCCCCGCTGTAATTTAGCGCATCAGGGTGGCAGATGGCGCTGGCGAGCCGGGCGCTCCGGGCCATCCCTCGCTGCGGCACAGCGGCAGCCACAGCGGGCCGGCCTGGAGCTGGAGCGGTTCGTGGCGGTAGCACTGGTTGATCAATGATGGATCCGATCCAATTGACGGATTGGTTGACAACATCCATCCATCAAATTGATCAATTCCATCCATCAACAAATTTGGATCCATCAATTCCCTCAATCCACGTTGATCGTGCAATCAACATTCAACATATCAATTGAAAGCTACATTGAGGGTACCGGTATGAGCCCGTCCAGGGTAGCTCAGATCGAGCCCGCCCGAGCCGACGGAAGGAACGAGCTGCGCATCGATGGATCGATCCCCATAGGTAGCTCCTGCCAATTGACGTCGCTTTCACTCCATCCATTTTTTTTTAATCTTTGATTATTTTTATTTATTTATTTATTTATTTATTTATTTTTTTTTTTATTTTTTCCAATTTATTTCTATTTCCATTTTATCTACTATTTTTAATCCGTTATTTTGATTCGGTCCAATTATCGCCAAACAGGCTCTTTTTGTTCCTCAGACTCTCGACTTCTCGACTCACGCCCTTCGACTCACCACCTCGCCCGCCTTTTCGCCTGCCCCAGCACCGACACTGGCGACTCCCTTCGCAGCTGGCCGCCGACGACACGATGCAAGACCGCTCACATTGAATTGATCCTCCAATCTCGACTCCAGCGCCCTTGAATCGCCCTCCCTCGTCGCTGCCTAAACTCCGCTCGACGGTGCGGTCACCGTCCGACTGGCCCTGGCCATGGTCGATGGCCTCGAGTCTCGGCCGGTAACACCACCAGTGCCGTCATCACTGGCCCTGCCAATCATTCCTACCGCCTCCGCCTCTTCATATACGGCCGCCGTCGCCGCCTCCGCCGCCGCCACGACCACGACCACGACCACAACCACAACCGCGAGCACCATCACGACAACCATCGCAACGCCCACCATCACCACCACTGCGGGGACCCACGGCGCGAGCGCCTGGCTCAACATCACGGCCTTGGCCTGGGCCGTCAACGTCACGCGCTATGCGCCAATACTAGGCGACCTCGTCCTCGCCGGCCCTCGCTTCGTCTCCAGGCTCGGCTCCCTCGTCGCGAATCCCGCCACGGCAATGGACGCCGCCGCCGTCCTCCAGCACGGGGCGCCGCCTCCCGCCGCGCACGGCGCCGACACCGTCCTCCGCGGGCTCGCCGCCGAGATCGACCTCTCCAACATCGTCGACGGCTCCTCCTTCGCCGCCGTCAACACCCAGGACGAGATCGCACACGCGGCGCGGCTGCCCATCGACGGCGCGCGCGGCCTCGGCAACCTCTTCAACTACGCCACCAGCAGATGGGCCATCGCCTGCATCGTCATGGCCATCGTCCTCAACAGGACCTACATCTTCGCCGCGCCCCGGAGACGGCTGCGCCTCCGCTGGCACCTCAGGCTCCTGCTCCGCATCGTGCCCATCCTCCTCCTCCTCTCCCAGGCCCACCAGATCCTGCAGTCGATCCAGTGCCAGACGTCCTCGGACTTTGCCCAGCTGCGATGGGGCGCCGCCAACAAGACCTCCGACCTCATGCCCTCTCACGTCAACGGCTTCCTCAACTCAGTGAGCTCCGTGATGCTGCTCGGCGCCTCCGACGAGGAGTCCTGCAGGGCTGTCGGCATGATACCCGCTGACGGGTACGACACGCATTCGTCTCGTGACATTCGCGGCTCCCTGTCCAGACTGTGGCCCTTGTTCAGCACCTTCTGCCTGAGCCAGTTCCTCGACACCGTCTCGTGCGCCGTCCAGGGACGCGCCGTCGCCACGGAGACCGGCATGTCGCTCTTTGAGCAGTCGCTGGCTTTTGCCGAGGTCGACGTCGCCGTGAGCAATCGTTTCAACCTCGGGCCCTTCTCCAAGCCCGCTCACGCGGCGGGCACCCCGGCGCAGGCGGCCCCCGGGAGCGCGGCCTTGGCCCTCACGAGGTCCATGATCCTGCGCCGGGTGAACACGCCGCCCGAGGTCTTGCTGATCGCGTTCCTGTCGGCAATGACTCACATCACGAGCCACGTCCTTGGCATCTTTGATCTCCAGGCAAGGTACCGACTCGTCAACACGGGCGTCTGGGGCCTGTGCTTCATGGGGAGCATCGTCTGGAGCGCCATCGCCTTCGACTCGGACGACCCGGCCGCCCAGGGCCTCCTCAGGTTCCCCACGGCCTGCATCATCCGATTCGTGCCCCACGTCCTCGTCACCTTCGGCATCATCATCTGCTTCGTCATCTATGGCCTGGCGCTGCTGCTCTCCGCCCTCGCCCCGCCGGCAAACGCCGAGCGCTCGAGGATGAGCCTCTGGCAGCGCATCGGCTACGCTCACGAGAACATGCAGGCCAACATATCGCTCTCAGAGGTCCAGATCACCCGGGAGATGGATTTCTACACGGCCCTCCTCAGGGCCGGGTTCGGTGCCATCACCATGGCCAGCGAGGCCGTCTACCTCAACGAGGACGGCGGTGTCAACCTGAAGCGACACACCTGGCTTGAGGAGGCTCGCTATCGCGAGGCAGAGGAGCTGCAGCGGCAGTGGATCGGGATGGGGCTTCCCGATGCGAGATATGATCAGATTGGTGCCATCGGGCTCATCCCCGTCAAGGAAGGGCCCATTGGCACCTCCAACGGATACGGTCGCGAGCGCGCCGCGCAAAAGGTGCCCCGGGGCCGCGGCGACCGAAGTCTCCGTGTCGGCATCGGTGCCTCCGACAGGAGCTCGAGGTGGCTCATGGCGTTGGACATCCTCCTCAGCATCAACAAGCTCCTGGCCAGGGTCACTGCGCTGTCGCTCCTGTGGTTCCTGGGTGTCCTTCGGATCCAGAGACGACCGGCCCTGCTGGTCTGGCTCGCGCACAGTGCCAAGAGGCCGACCATGGATGCCGCCGCGGCCGCCGCGGCCGCCGCTTCGAGGTCCAGCCAAGCTTTGTTGGCTAAGAGGGCGGCCCCGAGCACGGCCAACGACGCGATCGACCGCCGGTCTCAAGCGCCTTTCCTTGACGACGTCGAGGCCGAGTTCAGGCGGGTCGGCGAGATTCAGGACGAAGCGAACCTCGACAAGGACCTCTACAACTACTGGCTCACCGGCGGGTGGTGGGGCTCAAAGGATTCCAGCGGCGATTTCGAGCCCGTCCCCGAGGACGACGACTGGGATACCACCAGCGTCATCACCACGACCACAGATAACACCGATCATGGTGGTGACACGACCACCTCTGAACGCGAATGGTCCTCAGAGGATGAAGGACAGCGAACACCTACTCAGCGGTCGCCGATTCGGACCCGCGAGAACACGCCCATTGTCGATACTCCCATCGGCATGCGCGATCTCGCGCGTCTGCTACAGCCTTCCAACTCCGAGGACCGCGCAGAGGCAGAGAGGCTGGCGGCCCATTTCCAGAGCGACCGGATCCTGACGCGCTCCGGTTTCAGGCGCATCGAGAAGCTGCAGCGCACCCGCATCTTGACGATGCCCGGCCCGGGCTCGACGCCTCGCAAGAAGCCGGGGGAGCCGATGGGCCGAGTCGTCAAGCTGAATCCCGAGGAGGAGGAGCTGCTGCTCGAACAGCTGCTCTACACGCGGCGACAGGACGCCACGCAGTCCGAATCAAACGAGGGCCCCGCGGCGGGCTCGACGGCGGCAGCGGCCTCGGAGGGCGATGGCCCCCCATGCGTCGTGTGCCAGTGCGCGCCGCGGACGGTTATCGTTTGGCCGTGTCGCTGTCTCAGTCTCTGCGACGACTGCCGGGTGTCTTTGGCTATGAACAACTTCGACAAATGCGTATGCTGTCGTCGCGATGTCATGAGCTTCAGCAGGATATATGTACCATGAAAAAAAAAAAAAAACCAAGAAAACAGAAAAAAAAAAGAGGAGGAAGTGTGCTTTGCTTTGCTATCATATAATATTACATTTTTGTTCCCGTTTCCCCATTGTTCAATGCGGCGCCTCGCCCAACGGCATTGGGTGCGACTGGGAATTCAAGGAATATCCAGCATTCGTTTCGCATGGAGTCTCGCATGGAGTTCAAAGGCAAATGGGTTGGTTCTTTTCCACGCGGTTGACGATGATGGCGCGGCAGTCGTTTCAGGCATAGAAGATTGGAGATGGATACGCACGCACACACACACGCACACATCCGCAAACGTGTTTGTATATTCACATATGGAACATTGTTATAAACTCATGGCTTTTATTTTCTTGCTCTGCTATATGACGGAAATTGCAAAATGTGAAAGTAGATGCTGAGGTTGAGAAATCGGCGCCTGTTACATGCCGGCCCATTCGATGCTGAACGTCCTCACAGCAGGCCTCGCCGAGGCATCCGCGGCGGGCTCTTGGCCGCCCACGAGAAACGCCTTCTTCACGGCCGTCGCGAGTCTGCCGCCACCTACTATATCGAGGATGGGAATCTCCTCGTCCCAGCCGTACTGGTTGGCCATGAAGTGCGCGTGGAACCGCAGCGGGTCGCCCGGGTAGACGCTGTAACTGGCGCCGAAGCGCAAACCTGGAGTCATGAAGTAGCCCGCGCCCTGGAGGAAGCCACACAGCGGGCCAGACCGGGGCGCCTGCGGCGCGGCGTCCGCGACAACAAAGGCGTCCGGGGGCACGAGATCACTGGAGCAGGTCGGGGTGACGGCGAGGGAATTCACTTGGTTCTTGGCGGCGGCGGGCGGGCCGGCAGCAGCAGGAGTGGCAGCAGGAGTGTCTGACGAGCCGTTTCGAGACGCCGCCGCCGCCGCCGCCGCCTGGGAGGCTGAGGCTCTCTTAGCATTCATCTCAACATATACTTTGTGCGCGGCGAGCTTGCGTCTGCGCAGCGACGCAATGTATGCCTCGCGGTCGTGCGTGCTGGCGCTGGCGCTGCTGGTGCTGGTGTTGCATCCCAGCGCGGCGGCGTGCGCGGCGGCATCGTCGACGATGAAGGCGGCGCCCTGGGCGACGAGCGCGTGGGCCTCCTCGGGCCGCAGCTCGATGGGCAGGCCGAGGAAGATGTTCTGCGTGGGCTGCTGGGGCGCGGTGCCGACGAGGGTGCCGTTTGTGTTGGCAGCGCGGCGGAGCGAGGCCACAGCGTCCGGGTCGAAGACGAGGTAGCGGCCCGCGATGGTGGCGATGCGGATGGGCTTGGTATCCATTTGGGCGGGCAGAGGCC
>NQYQ01000002.1:216422-244309 GCA_003055925.1 Escovopsis sp. Ae720 | reverse complement strand
GAGAAGACTGTTAACAGGAGGGGACGGGGGGGGCACAGAGAGGGAGTGGGGGGGGGGGGGGGGCGGGGGGGGGGGTGCGGGGGGGGGGGGGGGGGGGGGGGGGCGCTTGTCTGTCTCACCCAGTGAGCAAGGACGGGCTTCAACAGGGAGGATATCTTAACAAGTTGATCCGAGCTGGGCCCCGTCATTCTGCGCACTCTTCGCCTGAGGGATCGGTTCCAGCGGCTTTTCAGCTTGCTCCACGCCTGTCCAAGTAGCCAGCAAATTGGCGTGCTCAACATGATTGATCCCATTGCTGGTGCATATAGGCATGTACCCGCGAGAGCTTCATCCTTCAAGAATTTGATCTATCTCACCAGCCCAGCTTTTGTTTGGACACAGGGTAACGGATTCAGCCACGAATGATTACAGCTGCAGTAGTATCGAAACTTTCACCATACCCTCTCTTGGCCGCCACGAAGCATAGTATCATACTGGTGATGTGGTCCTCGTAATGTTTTTTTTCTTTCTTTGCATCTGAGCCATGGTGCCTTTTATCATTAATTGTCTTGTCTCGAGGGAAACATTGCGACACGTGGCAGCAAAAGACAGAGCCTATGTCAAAAGACAGAGACTATATTGACCAGTCAATGATCATCCGACACAAGGACTCATTGGATCCGCGGTCGCTCTGATCTTTCCGACAGGGTCGCTTGAAAATGTCATAGATTTTTGGAGCCGCCGAAGCCTCGAAAACTCCCTGGCTCGTTAAAATGCAATCCCGGAAGCATCTCGACCCCGGCCAGCCCATCTCGGCGCTGCGAGACATTTGCGAGGTCTGCGCTACGCTGCCTATTGTCCAGTGTCGGAATCATGACTGGCGTGTGAGGATAGTTGGCAAGGCCCGAGTTCCCGCCAAACGCCTGGTTCCCATGCGGCTGCTGGAAATCTAAGATGGGCGAGACCGTCGATGTTCTCCCTGCGACACAAGGCATCAGCCCCTGAACTTTTCCTGACAGGAGCACCGGAGGAAGGATTCGCAATGCATACCTCCAAGGGGCTGTAGAGCTTTGTGGAGAATGGCATTCTCTTTCGCGAAGGAGTGAGTATTGAGGCGAGGTAAGTCGGTGTTCACCCCAATCGGATTGAATCGACCTGCGTGGCCGACGGGAGCAATTGGGGCGGCGGGCATGGCCAGATTTCTCAATTGATTCGAGCGAAACTTTTCCGGCGCCGCTTGGATCGTCATGTCGATGGCATCAGACGCCGCCTGTTGCATCTGGCTCATCTCGGCCTTCTTCTTCACCCTGTCGTAAAGCTCCTGCACCTGCAACAGCTTGCGGCTCTTGTCTTTGTATGCCTGAGCCAGCTCCTCGTTCTTGCGCTGTAGGCTGTTTTGGGAGAGTTCCAAGTCTGTGTTGCAATGAGCTCATTTGTCTTGCCCCTTCGCTCGAACAATTCTGGTATGAGAGCATGTACTGACTTCGGATCTTGTGATGGAGAGTCTCAATCTCCGAGTTGGCCTCGCTGACGGTTTGGTCCAGTCGCGTACTCAGCGCGACGTACCTCTCCGTGAGGCCCTTCTGGAGGTGCTGTTGGTAGAAGAGGTTCTGCGTCGTCTGGAAGCCCCAGAAATTCAGAGCCCTCCTCGCGCATTCCATGACGATACCCGGGCTCAAGCCTCCCAGGACACTTGTCTTAAAGTCCTCGGTGGGGCTCAGGTTGGTTACGACGACATCCCTCGGGTTGGGTAGTTGTGCTTCGCAGAGCGGGCATGTGATCCGTCTCGAGGAGATCTCGCTGCCGGCGAGGCCGTTCCGGCTGGCGCAGTCGAGGCAGAAAATGTGACTTGTGAATATTTGGCACGATCAATCAGCAAAGCGGACTCCGTCTCCAGCTTTGAATCTCATCAATACGCCAACCTCTTGCCGGGAAGAATGTCTGGAGTCGATCCGACTCACTTGCAGGTCGTCACCACTGCGTTCCCAAGGAGCTCCTTTCGACATTTGAGGTTGTTGCAGACCAGAGGTGGAGTCGTCTCCATCGCATCCATCAGGTCTCTTTCTTTGGTCGAGAGTCCTAGAGCCAAGCAAATTGGAGAGGAATGAATTACTCCAAAGCGAAAGAGCTCATTGCGATGCGATTGTGGATTGGTGGGATTGAACACAATACTCGGTGAGAGAAATGGGCGACTTGGTAAAAGGGGGGAGAGAAGAGGAGAGGCTAGGAGAGGCGAGGAGGGTAGAGGAGGGTAGAGGAGAGGAAGGGAGAGGAGGCCTTATACAGGTAGTAGTGGTAAGAAGTCGAGGCAAATGTAGGGAATGGAAGAGCGGCCTGGGCTGTTCCTTCTTCAAAGATTGCGATGGTCGCAAGTTCCGTTTCTATTCTCTGAACCGGATCGCGACTGCCGTGCAGAAAGAATCTTCGCTCCGCCGGGATGATCTCTCGAGGCTCTCAAGGCTCTATAGTAGAGGTAGTAGAGGTAGTAACGAATAAAATTGAGGAGTCTCCTTTCCTTCTTGTCGTCTATGACTAGCTTCAGATTCGCAAGACTTGACAGCGGCTCTCAATGCCGTCGAATATACACGTATTATCGATGGGCACATATTGCTTCGTGATGATCTTGATCACCTCCTGCGCAACCATCCCTCCCGTCACGGCAGATATGTTGTGGAGCTCGGCCCCCTTGGCCCTCGCCAGCTCCTCGGCGACTTGGGTCACACGCTCCTTGCCGTCCAGGGCCGGAGCCACCTTGCCGATGGCCGCTAGGATGTCCGAGGCGTTCAATCCTGGGTCGTGGGAGATGGCGTTCAGCGCGAGGTAGATGGCTATCAGTGACATTGGCATCTCAGGCCCGGCGATGGCAGCGACCTCGTCGTTGGCCAGCTCTTTGTCTGTAACGTCCATGTCGTCGCTCTGTTAGCCAGCTTTTCTTTTTCGATCGGGAATCGACGGGAATTCGCCCTCGCGTCCGCTGAGATCACGTACCGACAACTTCTGATATCGGAATCGACCCCTGGCCTGCCGTGTTGATGAGCTTGATGAACCGTGCATTCTTGCAGAAAGCCTCCACCTCTGCCTGTTCAATCATTTCTCCCCCGGCACTCTCGCGAACCATGTTCAGCACTTCGCTGACATCCTGTCTGGCCTTGTTCTTGTACACGTTCTGAAGCTTGATGTACACGCCGGATTGCGCCTTCATGTCCGGCAACCCGCCGGAGACGGGCAGCCGTTGGTGCTTCTCGTAAAAGCCCCTGACCGCGCTGGCGATGGTCCAAAAGGTCGACTTGACTGGCGCATCGTCTGGGTGCTCGTAGTCAAAAACCTCCCTGAGGGTGCTCGGAATAGTAGACGGGACAACGTGTTTCATGACCGCAGCCGCGGCCTCTTCGAAATTCTCCTCTCCGCCTTCTGGATTGTCCCCCCTAATGGCTTGGGTGATGACAGTGCGAAAGGCGGTCTTCTCAGCGTATGACGTCGGGTAAGCCCCTTCATGGTCTTTTTTCCATTTCTCCAGGTAGTGCAGAAGGATCACGACCATGGGAAGGTGGCCATGCTCGTGATCATCGAGACCCTCCATGTCGCTCGTCATGCCACTTGCAAACTCGGTCAACTCAGACCAGGGGGCTAGCAGCCTCAGATCGGTGGTTGCGGTTTCATCCGGGTGGGTATCGACGATTGGGAAGGTTCCTGGTAAGAGTGTGCGAAAGTACGAGTAGAAGCCGACAGAGTGAACGGCAATGAGCGGGATGCGATGCCGGCCGCCGTACTGCTCAATCACGCTGATCTGCTCGGGCCGCAGTGGCAGGGTATAGATTATCATGGTGAAGACCTCTGCTGATTTGTCGAGGAGATCTTGTAGCTCAAAAGCCTCCTGGGGTTTACGCCTGATCAGCCTCGGGGCTTCCACTCGATTGAGACGTTTTGGAAAAGGGGGTCGCGCTATCACACACTGATTGCCTCGTGTAAAATTCCCCAGTCACCTCGGGGTTCAGCTCGACCAGGTACTCGGCACAGCATTGGGCTCTCGATTTGCCAAGGCACGACTCGTCAAGGAAGAAGTTGACTCCGAGGTCGGCATCATCCACGACGGCCTCATCGGCAATGGTGAATCTGCCGATCCCTGGGAGGACCAAGTTCTTGAGCGTCTCAACGCCGACAGTGCCCGGACCCGAGTTGATGAGGAGTATGTTGGCCGACTCGAGGGCTTCTTGACCCGAGGCTGCCCAGAGTCGGAGCTGCCGATCATACTTGCGTTCTTTCGCCGTCGGGCCAGAAGAGTCCAGGATCGGGGGTGTCTGGGCGAGGATCTCGGTCATCTTGCTGAGGTCGAGATCAGGCTATGTCTGTTGTTTGGAACGGTGGTAGTTCGCGCCGGGGTGAATCCTTGAGGGTCTTTGCGATTGCCTGGGAGGCCAATTGATGGGAATACCAGAGGTGACAGTCAAAGTTCATGTGGTCAATGCAGGACTCTATGATTCCTCTCGGTGTGTGTGTCATGAGGGGACGGGCTGAGATGTTGATGAGTGAGGTCGATGAATGAGGTCGCAGCGGAATGCGTCGTCGGCCGTATGTCACTGTATGCGCACTGTACCTGCGCCTCACCGGGAATCTTGAGTCCAGTCTGTGGCGCGGCCTCTTCCCTCGGCCAACCACAAGTCAACAAAAGCCCTTGTCGAAGCTCCCGCTTGTGCTCGTGCTGCAGTCGTGCAACTCGCAACTCGCCATCACCGGCTGCTCAAGATCTCCATGCACACTGCTCGGCTCGCTGCACCACGCGCGCAATGCAAGATGACGGGCCACCTGGGGCTGTTGAGCGTCGAACTCCTTGAAGCAATCTTGTCGAATGACGCAATGCATTTCGCCCCGAATTGCAGATAATGGTGGAGATCAAGACGAGCTCAGTGCAAAAGGTCAGGGGTGACAGGAGCCCCTTTCCTGCTCTCATTGAGGCTTCTTTCCGTGACCACGCGATGCTCCTCGTGCCTGCCCATTTTCTATAACAGCCAACTCAAGACCTGGGTGGCTCTTTCCTTCTACTCGGTCTCTCCTCCCTTGTCATTCAGCACACCTGTCAGGGAAAGAGTCAAGAAGGAGGAAGGAACCCCCGCCAATTGAGGAATCCCTTAGTATTGATGGGCCATGTCAACTTGATCGAAAGATGAGGGATCGTGACGATCCTGCATTCATCCACGTCGCTCTGTACGACTCCTGCGGTGTCGAGCAAACAAGAACCACGGTGTTCAGCATGCCTCAAAGCAGGCAGCCAGGACTGAGATGCGATGTCTGTGTTCTCCTGATACGAACTGCGATTGCTGGATGCATTGATGTGTGCTGCATGCCTTCCTTGATGCTAACGATCCTCGCAGGAGGCCTCTGTGCCTTTGCGTCTACCACCCATCGCCGGATCTGGGTTCAGCGCCTCTTGAAAAGAAGCTTCTCTCTGTGTCGAGCTCGAAAATTGTCCATGAATCAACCTGCTGCGCAGTGCCCAAGCACGAAGATGACCCTGGCACACTCCTGCCATCTGATCTTCCCGCCGTGAATCATGGAAGATCCGGAGCCCTGGGTATGGCCAGGCGCTACTGTCGATATCCGCTTGCAGAACTCGAGCGAACCCTCCCTGGCTTTGACCTTGAAAATCATCGTGGCACCTGACGGACCTCGAGGACAAGGTCTTGCTCGGGTTCGGGCTTCGAGTTGGGTCCATCGCGAACGAGTGACCATCGATAGAGGAAGGCGCTAGGCGAAAGATCCACATGCTCTCCATCGCCGACTTTCGTCTCCTCGAGATCCAAGGACCCATCCGTCCGAATCCCCTCCCTCCCTCTGATCAACGGATCCCTGAAAAACAACACAAGACTAAAGCATCCTTAGAGTCTCCCATCTCATCACAAGCGGGCGAGCCTGCGATCGCAAGCCATCCGTGGCCAGATTTTTTCAGCGATTCCGGCCTTTTGAAGCATAGCGATGGCAAGCGCTGCCGATCTCGCACTCAAGGCGAACTACAGAGGGCGCCGATTGGAGCTCAACATCGACCCCGTCATCGGCGCTGGTCAAGGCTCTCGCGGAGGGGAGCAGGAGGCTGGGGACGATGCTCACCTGAGCCTGTTTGCCGACTCAAAAGCGACGAGAATGCCTTCTTTGCAGTTCTGGATCTTTGCTTTTGGGTGCGTAACGAGCGAAGAGCCCCGGCATGCTGATTTGGGGTTCTCACCCTCAGATCCAATTGGACGCGTGCCACTGACACTTGAAGCAGCATCTCCCTCGGCTTATTCCTCTCGATGCTTGACACCTCGATCGTGGCGACCAGCCTCTACACAATTGGGTCGGATTTCGGTGCGATGTATACCATTAATTGGGTTGCTTTGGCATACACTTTGAGCTACCTGGGCTGCGCCGTTGCGTTTGCTCGTCTGTCGGATGTGATTGGGAGGCGTGACGCGTTTGTGATAGCGTATTCCATGTTCTTCGCATTTTCTCTCGCTTGCGGCTTCTCATCCACCCTACGACACTTGATCATCTTTCGAGCCTTTCAGGGGGTTGGTGGTTCAGGTCAGACACTTCGCTGCCCCCCTTGCTCCACCTAGCCACATTTTTCATGATGCTCTCTCAGTCACCCGAAACTGACAGTGATTTGGCCAGGTCTCTACTCCTTAACCATGATCATACTTCCCGAGCTTTGTCCAAGAAAATACATCCAACATGTAGGGACTATGATTGGTTTGGTGATTGCTGGCGCCGGGGTTTTGGGGCCTGTCTTGGGTGGCCTGTTGACGAAGCATGCGAGTTGGAGATGGATATTTTGGATCAAGTACGCAAGGCCCCCTGAGCCCCTGAATTGATACGTCGTATTGCTGACAAGAAAGAAAGCGGGCCCATAGGGGGCATTTCCATCGTTCTTTTCATCATCTGCTGGCCCCGGACTGGTTTCCTACCCCAGGCCCGGCAGCGATCTTGGAAAGAGCTCGACATCTTCGGCAGCATTCTACTTGTCGCCTCGGCCGTGCTCGTCATCTTTGCGTTCCAAAACGCCGGGGAGTCTGGCTTGGAGTCCTGGGCTAGCGCCGTGTTCGTTGCACCCTTAGCTGCGGGGGTGTTCTGCTGGCTGATCCTCCTGCTCTGGGAGTGCATCGTGGACAAGTGGTTGAAGAAGCAGTTGTCCGCGGCTTGGCCGATCAGCCTTTTCCGCAATCGCCTTTACGCGGCGGCGGCGCTCTCGACACTCTTCTTGGGGTTCCCTTACCTGCTGCTCATCTTCTCGTTCCCGATCCGAGCGCAGGTTGTCAGCGGCAAGGATGCGCTGATGTCTGGAGTAATGCTGCTTCCCATGCTCGGGGCGACGGCTCTGGGCAGCATGATCAGCGGGAGGATCAACACCATGGCCAGCTATCTCCCTCAGACGATGACTTTCGGAGCGTGCTTGATGGCCCTGTCATGCGGGCTCCTCATGACCGTGTCAGGGTCTGGAGACGACACCAAGGCTCTCGGGTTTTTGTCCTTTGCCGGCCTCGGATTCGGGTTATCGACGACTGCAGCGACGATCCTGGCGACGGTCGAGGCGCCGATTGACGACCATGGTATGTTCGCCCGAGAATTGAACCCGCCCCTGGGAGTGTCTGTTGACAGATTTTGATCATCCTTGTCTAGCACCTGCTCACGGGATCCTCGCCCAAACGAGAGTCTTGGGGGGCAGTCTCGGCATAGCCACGTCGACAATACTCATTCAGGGCAAGGTTCGCCGGGATCTCGGTGATCTCTTCTCACACGACCTCATGGCGGCTTTGGCCGAGGGCGCCAATGAACTGTCGCGGCAGGATCTGGACGCCGTCCGACGAGCCTACATCAGCGCGTTCCAAGAGGGCATGATGATTGCTACGGCAGTATCCGGGGCAGCCATCTTGCTTGCCATGTGCGGTTTCGGAGGCGGGACGAGGTTATTGAAGACCAGGACCTATACTGTGTCTTGAACTCGACAGAATTCCATGGCCAGCAAGCTAGAGTGTTTGACGGAATCACAATGAGTCGCAGTCAAGTCAGGGGCCTTATGGAGGAACATTCAAATGGCCAGTGGTCGATGTCGGCGAAGAGGACGGGCCAACTCTGGGGTGATGAAGCCCTACCAAGCGATCCAATGCAAGACCTGCCGGGCAATGCAAGATCTGGATAGCGACTTTTGTTTGATTAGAATTAGACGTATAAATATCAAGAACATTGGATATCAGTGCCACGTCGGCGAGTACGATGTATAGTCGAGTTGTGGAGGCTCTTGACTCATCGTCCCTCATTCGTCCCGATTAGGGTGCTGGAGAGGCGGCGAGGATTGCGTGCTGTCGATATGGGATGTTGTCATGGCGCGAGGGAATCCTGCGGGGCACGTTGCCGCATATTGCCATTTTGAGATTGCTGTTGTCTCCTACCGGTAGTAACGGGTGGTATTTCCGATCGCTGGGAGGTTTTTGAGTCTGAGAAAAGCATGAAGAGAAGGGAAATACTAGGAAGCTTTCGAATTTAAGGTCAATCGTATCAAGATGCTCGTGAGAGAAAGGAGTCCCTTTTTACGAGAAAAAAAAAGGGGGTGGTAAATGTCGAGTTGAGATTGAAGCAAGTGGCAGGCGCATCTCTCTATTGCGACTTCCCTTTTGTGAGCTAAGCTTTGGAAATGCAAGAACCGGGGCCACTCCTTCTTCATCACCTTGGACAGTCCTTGACCTCCAATTTGAGACGCCGTGATGCTCCAAAAAGGGCCGAGAAATATCTTCATTTTCTTTTGATGGTGATTGCAATTGGAAGACACGGGTGAATACCATTCGGAGGGACTCGCGTTAGACATCAATTGGAGTTCTTTAGTTTCCCGTGCTAAATGGGCCGACCCTCAGCGGGCCGCGGTTTTTTGCCGGTGATGGGATCGATCTCACCCCCTCAAAGCGGCCAAACCATACTAGAGCGACTCCAATTTTCCCCCCTCAATTTGATTCTACTTGTTCCCTCCCTCCCAATACTATTTAAGTCATCCTTGATGCCTTCATCTCTCTGCCGTCGTGCCGCGCTACAGCTCCTCTGCCGCCGTGACATACATCTCCTCAGGACCGCCCCCCTCCTCTGCCGCACGAGCTCCTCTGCTCTTACGAATATCACCGCACCCATCTCGAACCCTCCCAGCTCACCACTCCAGGGCCTCACTCTCCTCTCATCCCGCTTCTCGACATCCCCATCCCCCGCCATGGCTTCCGCGGCAGCAGCCAGGCGCCTCAACGGCAAGACCATCCTCATCACGGGCGCGTCCGCCGGCCTGGGCCGCTCGACGGCGCTCGAGTTCGCGCGCACGAACCCGAGCGGCGGGCTGAGGCTCATCGTGACGGCGCGCCGGCTCGAGGCGCTGCGGGAGCTCGCGGCCGAGATCGCGGCCGAGACGGCCGGCGGCGTCGAGGTGCTGCCCGTGCAGCTTGACGTGACGGATGCGAGCGCGGTGAAGGGCTTCGTGGGGAGCCTGCCCGAGGCGTGGAGGGACATCCACGTCCTGGTCAACAATGCGTAGGTCTTGCTCTGATTTATTTCATCTTCCGTTCTTCTGCTTTGCCTTCCTTCCTATGTGCTGTTTGGCATATTGCAGAGGGTTCGGTTCGTGCTGAGATGATCGCAGCGGCCTGGCTTTGAGGATGGACCGCGTGCCCGACATCCAGGAGGATGATATCAACACCATGTTCGCGACCAATGTCACCGGCCTGATCAACATGACGCAGGCCATCCTGCCTATCTTCCTCAATAGGCCGGACGGCGGCCAGGGAGACATCATCAACATCGGCTCCGTGGCCGGTAAGCTTCCCCCTCTTCCCCCCCTTTGCTCCTCTCCCCATGCACTGATCAATCCATCTACTGTCATTGATCCTTTTATCCCCATCTTGAGCCATTGTCCTGACATCAAACACCGCTCGCGGGTATAGGCCGTGACCCATATGCCGGAGGTGCCGTCTACTGCGCTTCCAAGGCTGCCGTCCAGGCCTTCACCGAGAGCATCAGAAAGGAGCTCATCGCCACGAGGGTCAGGGTCATCCAGATCGACATTGGCCAGCTCGAGACGGTATGTCCAACCTACATACTTACATGCCTACCACGCGCTCCCGCCTCGCCATCTTCAGGGCAGATCGGCTAAGAGTTGTAGGAATTCTCGCTCGTCCGGTTTGGCGGCGACAAGGCCAAGGCCGCCGCCGTCTATGCGTAAGTCTCTCCTTCAGACCCTCCCTGTGTCTTGTTGCCTCCTCCCTGAGCCCCGTGCTGATCTTGGATGATGGATGCAGCGGCTGTGAGCCTCTTACCCCGGCGGATGTTGCTGAGCTCATCGTCTTCAACGCGACTCGGCGCGAGAACGTCGTCGTGGCGGACAGCTTGATCTTCCCCAATCACCAAGTATGTCTTCCATAATTCTCCTTTATTCATGATTGTTCAGAGACAAGGTCATTGACCGAACCACTCGCAGGCGTCTGCAACCGTTTTGCACAGAAAGACATCTTAAGATGGGGAATCATATAGAGAATAGAGATTTCTTTTCATTTTGAAGCACCAAATATATCATTTTTTTTTTAACAATTCTCCCTACTTTATTTAAGGATCGATTTAGGTCTGCCAAAGAGAAAAAAAAATGCGATTTATAAGCACGGGTGGGAGAAATGTTCGAAAGTTTCTCTTGCCCCTGATCCACGCAGCCCTGGCTGTAAACAGCAAGGACAAAGAATTCAGGGGCCTTCTATGGTCGAAGATTTGATCTACCAGTGTTCCGTTCAGGATTCGCTCTGGGATGAATCGAACCCTGGCCGTCAACAAGTGACAGCACCACTGGGGGGGAAGGAAATTTGGGGGATGTGAGAAACATGTGGAAGGGTGGGAAGGGAAACCAAAGGAGAGAGAGAGAAAAGCGAAAAAAGGGAGTCTGTATTTTGCCAACTCGCCCACTACAGGTACTAGACCTTGGCCTTTCAACTCGATAAGGCGAAGAATGAAAGAAGAAGCCGTCATGATATCGTTTTAAACCCCTGTTCCGAGACGCCACGCTGCCGCGAGAAGAGAAATATAACAACAAAGCTAGAATGTCAAAAGCAAATCCCGAGTATCAAGCCCAAGACGAGTGGAGCATTTCGGAGACGGGATTTCCCTCAGTCTCCAATGTGCTGGAAGAGAGGCGAAATCGACTCTCCGTAGTGGTTGCGGCGGATAGCCTCTGCCAGGAGGAACGACAGGTCCAGGATGACGAGCTTGCGGTTGTTCTTCACCCGCTGCTCGTCGATGGGGAAACTGTTGGTCACGACGATGGTGTCGATGCACTGGCATGCCTGCAGCTGCTCCAGGCAGTCCTGGCCAAAGATGCCGTGCGTCGCGATGCAGTAGACCTTCTTGGCCAGCCCCTTTTTGACGACCGACTCCGCCGCGGCGATCCACGACCCGGGCTTGTCAATCATGTCATCGACGATGAAGACGGTCCGGCCCCGGACGTCGCCGACCAGCGTGATCATGTGCTCCGCCTCGGACTGGAGATCGTTATCTTCCTCGTCCGAGCTGGCCTCGGGTTCGCCGCCGCCCGCCAGGGACTGGCGCTCGGGAGCGAAGAAGGACGACGCGTGGGACATGACCATCGGGTCGTCCTCGTGGACGCTGTTGTTATCCGTCGTCGACCTCGCCGGAGAGGCGAAGTCGTCCTCGACGATGTGACCGTGGATCAGACGACCGCGGATGACTTCCTGAGCGCGCCGATCGTCGTAACCAGCGTCGGGGGCGTTCTCGGTCGCCTCCGGAATCGCGGTCGCATCGGCAACATGCCGCATCGCGGAGATGGACGGGGAATCAGCGGCGCTCGATCTCGCGGACGACCTGTTCTGGCCCGAGGATGAGGCATTCGAGTCCGCGACGGCCCCCGCGGCCGGCTCCCGCGCGCGCGCCATCTTTTCCTGGGCGGCCATGTAGCGGCCCATTGTCGTGCCCGACTCCAAGGCGGGCCGCCTGTCCGGGTCGTGCAGGTGCATCATGAAGCTCGGCGCCGAGCCCATGCCTCTCCTGCGGTCGGTGGTGACCATGCCGAAGTTGAGCTTGAGGGCGTCGGCGAGCGACGTCACGCGCTTTGTGCCACCGGGGTTCTTGGAGACCACGACGGCCTCGCGCCAGTTGGAGACATTGCGCCGGATCCACTTGGCGATGAGGGGCTCGGCGTGGAGGTTGTCGACGGGGCACCTGAAGAAGCCCTGCATCTGGGAGGCATGGAGATCGACGGTGATGACGTGCTTAACGCCAGCGACGCCGAGGAGATTTGCCAGCATGCGCGCCGTGATGGCTCCTCTGTGCGACTTCTTCTTGGACTGGCGGCTGTACGGGAAGTAAGGGAGGACAGCTGCGGCAGTGAGCATAACGCCAAGGCCAGACCCGAGTGAATGAGAGCAGAGGGCGGAGAGCAAGAGGGCGGAGAGGAGGAAGGAGAAGAAGAAGAGCAATCGTAGGGAGCAGGAGACCAACCCGTGACTTTGTTAGCCGAGCCGCCTTTGCAGGCCGAGATCATGATGAGCAGCTCCATGATGGAGTCGTTGATCTTGGGGCTCCCCGACTGTATGACAAAGACATCCTTCTCTCTGACGCTGGTCAGGATCCTGACACTCGTCTCGCCCTTGGAGCTTGAGTCAGTCTCGACTTGTCTGCGACGCCTTTCCTGGCGATGTGTACTCTCTGAGGAGCCCTCCTGCCCCCCCCCCCCACCCTCGGAAAGAAAAAGACGATAGAAGAAGCAAAGAGCTACGGGAAGCTCACATTGGAGAATTGGGTCAGCTCCGCATCCGCAGGAGCCATGCCCAGGTTCTCACATATTTGACCCGTGAGAGCTGGGCACGAGTTGCCAGCGAAAATGAGCGTATTCCGCATCGTGATTCGTGACCGACCCTGTAGAAGAAGAAGAAGAAGAAGAAGAAGAAGAAGAAGCAGAAGAGGGAGAAGAGGAGGAAAAAGAAGAAGAAGGGGAGAGGGTCGGACGTGGGAGGAGGGAGAGAGAAAAGCGAGTGCGGGTTTTGGAGCCTGGAAGCCTTTTTTTTTCCTCCCCCAGGGATGACTACAGTGTCTTATTTGAGTCTAGCACTGTGGACACCGGTGTCTCGGGGCGCCGACGGGCCGCTGCGTCGCCCAGTCAGAGCTTCTGTAACGCCGCTTTGGAGCTGCGCGCCCCGCCGGTTTGCCGAGTGGGCACAGTGTGGGGAGCTTATCTGGCCGCCCGCCCTCCGCTGTGGGGCTGCGGCGGGGTCATGAAGATACTGAACCTCGATATTTGGAGCTGCGCAAGCCGAGCGAGCAGGTAGCTCATACCTGTAGGTTTTCAAGAATCGAGCCGAGTCGGCAGCAGAGATGCAGTGAGAAAGAGGTTGAATCAATGCGTCATTTCATCCGATGGGACCGCAGCTCGCAGTGATATCATTGATTGTTGATCAATTGCTCAATTGCCTCGCGCCGCGAATCATGTGTTCAAGTGATTTCAGTGCGAGCTCGCCAAGCTTATATATAGCACTAGCCACGCACTAGCCACCCACGAGCCACCCACGAGCCACACCTTGCTTCCCCTCGATCTGTGGCTGAGCAGAGGCTCCTCTTCTCTCGACGTCGAAGCATCAAAACACCAAAAGTTGATCCCATTTTCATTCATCCAGTCCTCACCAACATTGATGGCTGTCGACGCGCAACTCGCCGATGTAGCAAAAAGTTTTTTTTTGATTCCCTGAAGCTCAACACCCAGAGCAATGGGAATACCGCGCCTCATCGCCACTCTAGAGCCCTACGCCGAACATGGGGTTTTTCGCGGTGTGCAGGTGGTCATCGACGGGCCAGCCTTGGCCTACCACATCCTCAACGTATGCAGGGCCAGCGGCATCAGCCAGCCATCGTACCATGTCTTGGGCGAGGCCGTGATCCGGTGGCTCGACGAGCTGGAAAAGTCCGAATCGACCATGTGAGCCTCCTCGAGTGTATGATAACCCCCCCCCTGCCCGTTCAAAATGTCTGACTCGGCCGCGTCCTGCTCTCTCACTGCATCGAGAGCAGTCAGCACATATACTTCGATGGCTCTCTTCCCACGTCGAAGCAGCACGTGCGGATGGAGAGGATGATGAAGAGCTGCTCTCGAATCGAAGAGTTCTTCAACTCCAACCCCAAGGGGTGTCCGCTCCCACCGCCCCAGCAAGCAGGAGAACTTGAAGCCGGCCAGGCACCGGCATTTGATGTCTTCGAGGCCGCGGCCCCAGCGCCAAGACACCACCCGGACCCCGCCTTCTTAGTCCCAGCCGTCATCGACGCCGTCCGCAGTTGCCCCCGCTATCGAGACCGCTTCTCGGTCGTGCCCGGCGAGGCCGACGTCTTCTGCGCCAGCCACGTCGCCCGGCGCGGCGGGACCGTCCTGACCTCGGACTCCGACCTGCTGGCCCACGACCTCGGCAGCGGCAAGGTCGTCTTCCTGCGCGAAATCCAACGCACGGCCGAGGGGAAGCTGTCCTGCCTCGCGTTCACCCCGCGAGAGATCCACGCCAAGATTGGCCTGCCCGACTCCGTGGAGCCCTGGCGCTTCGCGTACGAACGGAAACACTCGCCCCACGCAACGCTCTCGCGGCTCGTCAGCGCGTGCTCTCGGCCTGTAAAGGACTCGGTGGACTACGACACGTTTTGTCGGCAGTACCTGCACCGCCAGGACGCGGAAACGTTGCCGACGCTGGTGGGGCGCGGAGGCGGCGTGACTCCGCTGCGTCTCAACGGGCTGGATCCCAGATTATCGGAATTGGTCCTCCAGCTGGGGCACCACAACGCGGCCGACGCCAGCATGTTCCTGCCTGTCCTCATCGAGAACCCTCTGAGGGGGACCGTCTGGGAGCCCAGCATGTCGACGAGGCGGTTGGCGTACTCCGTCGCCAGCTGGTTGACAGACTGCCCGCCCTCGCTCCCGGTCTACGAATTCAGGCGAGTGCGCCAGCGCAGCCAAAAAGGGCGACAGCTCACCCTCGTCCCCCCGGATGCCATCGCCGCCACAATCAAGAACATCGTCCCCGCCATTCAGCGCTCGAGACGCAAGAGGAGCGCGGGAGATGCCGATCCTCGCCACTGGATCATCCTGTCTCTCCTCCTCGACGTCGCGGGGTGCGAGGAGCAGGGCAAGACCAGCCATCTCCTCGAGACGCTCAGGAAGGGCTACACGCCGTCGCCAACGTCCACCAGGAGGCTTCCCTGGGACATTGCTCACTTCGCGGCGCAGGTCCAAGCCGGTCTGTACTCGCTGAGGATCCTGGCGCAGGTCCTCGATCTCCTGCCAAAGGATTGCGAGGATGCGTTTGGTGGCAGTCTTTGGCAGCTGCGGAGGCTGCTGTCGCAGTTTCCATCCCTGCCTCGGTTCCCGGATGCGCCGGATATCGTGAAACTGCTTGAACCTCCCGCGCGGCAGCAGGCCTTGGAAATCATCATGGCCTTGGGCAGCGTGGGAGAGGACCCCTCGGACCAGAAGGTTCCTTATGAGGCACGAAAGGCGGGGAAGCAAAATGGTCCGAGGGAGGAATCAATGACAGGGACACGCCCATCGCCAACGGCGCCCGGCAGGAGCATGAAGCAGAACATGTTCAGCCTTCTTGACGTTGATCAATGATTGATTCATCCAAGCGAGCAATGGAATTGAAGTACACCAGTCTTTGCCTCCCAGCAGCATTGACCAAACTATACCCAATAGACAAAAGAACCCTTACAGAATTTGAATGGCTCATCCGAAACGAGCTCATTCACCCTTTTACCCCAATACCGCATATGATACGCCTTCTTAGGCATGGCTTGCATCCAAAGACCCGTGAATATCTTCCAACAGCTGCGAAACGACGTCTTCACTTTCTCGAATATCTTTCACATCCGCCAGCAGCTCCTCGGGGTTGTTCCCGCCCCCCGAGGAGGCCTGTATGATCCTCCAGGCCCTGCGGAACTCGTCCCGGATCGAGACGATGCCGTTGTGCGTGACCGTGCGCGCCACGTTGTGGTCCAGCTCGAAGGGGTCTTCAATGGCAAAGAGGTAGCGGAGGCGGATCTCCTTGACGTGCTGCTGGCTCTTCCCGCCCGACTGCTCCGTCCTGGGCTGTTGGTCGTTTTCGCCTGCCGCTCCCGGCTGGGCGCGGCCCGATGCTTGGTTCGGGTCAGCCGGCTGGCCCGCGTCGGCGGCAGGTCCGCCTTCGCCTGCGTAGACCGTCTTGGCGCCCGTCCACCCCTTCTCCTGCTTGGTCAGCAGGCCCCCATGGGTGCGCAGGCTGAGGACGTCGCGTCCCCAGTCAAACCCGCGCTTGGGCGCGGTGCTCATCGCGCCGCTCTGGGCGAAGTACTCGAAGAAACCCCGCAGCAGGTCCCCCAGGCTGGCCGTGTTTTGGGTCAGCTGGTTGACCATTGCGAGCTGCAGGATCTCCTGCTCGTTCCTCCAGAACTGGACGTTGTAGCCCTTGCAGGTCGTCATGGCCTCGGCCTCGGCGGGCGGCATGCCGGGCCACGTCGATGGCGGCAGCCTCTGCAGATTGGGACAGACGAACGGCTGGGCAATGTGGACGAGGTAGTGGAGCACCATCAGGACGTAGCCGTAGCTGCTCAAGGTGCCCCGGTAGCCCGAGTTGATCCCGCGCGCCTTTGCCCAGTGCTTGACGAAGAGGACCATGGGCTTGACGCGAGGGTCCGTGAGCGCGTAGCAGCGCAGGAGGGCGGTGTTCTGGAGGGCGAGGTGGGCCGAGAAGTTGATGTCGCATTGCGCGCCGAGGCCCGTCTTGGGAAATTCGAGGGGGTCCCGATACCTGCCATGCGATTGGGACGGAAGCGCTCCTTGGAGATCCCTGAACGTCCTGAGCAAAGCGATGGCAGGAGCTGAATCGGGGGGCAGAGGCACGATGAATCCTTTGGAGCTCTTGACGAGCGGCGAACGTAGGTCTTCAATGTACTTGGCGATGCTCACATTCTCGGCCTCGTCGAGCGCCATGTCAAGCAATGCTCTCTTGAGGTCGCGAGCCAGAGACAGGCTTCGGTGCCGGCACGCAACCGCCTGCAGTTCTGACTGATCCGGATGTGCTTTGAAATAGGAGGCAACCGCATCTCGCACATCGCCATGGTGGATGCCTTGGATGTAGCGGCCGATCATGACCCGTTCAGTCTCGGGGCTCGAGATTTGGTGAGAGTCCAGGAGAGTTTGGATCCCTCGGACTCTTGTATAGTACTGAGAAGGAGACTCCTGCTCTCCCTGCTCGAGTAGTAGCAATTGGATTGACGGGATCCTCTTGATTTGATCGATGGCGAGCTCGAGATCTCTGGAGTGCGCTATCACGTCGAGCCCAACCGTTGATCTCGACTGCAACGCTTCCCAATCACGTATCGCCTTCCCGTGCTGGGGGTTGCTTCCCTCAAATAGGGGCCGTTGAGCCCAGTCATCCCAAGCCTGCAGAATCTGCTCGCCTTCGACTTGGATCATCAGTCCCGCAAGAGGCCGAAAATAGTTGGCTTGAGGCTTGTCCTCCAAGGAGATGGAGGGTATTTTCGATATGCGTTCCCGGAGGCGAGCATCAAACAGGCCGCTGATGAAAGCTTGGCATACCCTGTTGAGGATCTCCCAATCGATGTCGGAGAACTTCCTGTAGTTGGAGACGTTGACATCCCGCCCGCCGGCTCTCCTGAGGATACGATTCGCCAGAGCACAATAGGAGGCGAGCGAGCTTTTGGACTTTTGCTGGAGTTGGAAATGCTGAGGCTTGCCGCCCTGACGGCCGGGAACCTGGAAGTCGCCGGGAGACGCAGCGTCAACGCCGGTCGAGGCCGCCTCCTCATGATGCTCATCATCGTGGCCACGAGTCTGGCCGTCCTGTTCCTGTTCATCTTCGGCGCCATCCGCCTTGTCGTCTTCTTGGCCGGCCTCCCATCTCGAGCGCGCGTCCAGGAGGCGCTGGCGGAGCACTTCCGGGGGGGTTTCGCAGAGCTTGATGATGGGGACTCTTGTCCTGCTGAGCAGCCTCGCGCCGAGGCCGGCATCCAGGAAGGCCTTCTCGAGCAAGCGGGGGATCGGAGATCCGGGGGCATCTGGCTGAAGCCGTGAATAGGGAGATAGGAGCCCAAGGTCCATGTCCGAATCCTTGGTGGCAAAGCCGGAAGCGAGACTGCCGAAGCATTTGAGCTGCACAGACGATGCGGGGAAGGATGGGTCTGCCTGTTGATCTTGCTCGTAAGTGGCGACGACCTGGCGGCTAATTTCTTCGATGCGTTGCCTGAAGGCCTCCTTGCGTGCGATTTCGTCGAACTCGATCTCGGCGCCTGTCACGGTCTGGCGACAAAGGGTGTCCAGATAAGCGGCCTGCTTGGCGAGATCATCGAGCGAGATGCGCGGGCGAAAGTAATGATTGGCGCTGCTAGCAGCATGGCGATGACCGCGGCCAAGGTTTGCGGCCGGGTTTGCGAACTGATTCACTGGTCCGGGGGTCGAAAAGTCCGCAGAACGCTGAACCAAGTGAGAGCTAGCTTGCCGCGGTCCCCTCCAGGAATCGCGGGCACGCGAAGCATCGAAAGCCCATCGCTGAGACGGAGTATGAGGTTGGGCATGAGGTTGAGCATGCGGTTGAGCATGTGGTTGAGGTTGAGGTTGAGGTTGAGGTTGAGGCAGAGGATGAGAATGAGAATGAGAATGAGGTGCTAGAGGAGGGGGGTGAGAATAGGTGGGCGTGTGTCGTTGATGATGAGGCGCGGGCCGGGCCGGGTAGGCCTGGGACGGCCCCTGGTGTCGTTGATCCGGGGTGATGGTGAGCTGGGCATTCATCTGGCGCCTCTGGGCTTGGTTCGGGCGTCGCTTGCCCGGCTTCGGGGACGAGGGCACAGGTTGGCCAGGCAGTGTCGTGGCCGCATTTGATGAAAGGCCAGGAGGGGGAGCAGGACCGGGGGCCTCCACGGCGGAGTTGGCACGTCGATGTGCCGACTGAAGATGGGAAGACTCGAGGCGAGGGAATGCGCCGGGGTCTGGTGCGCCGGGGCTGGCGTCGCCTTGTGCGTTGTTGGTGAGGATGAGGTTGCGGAGACGGTCCTCGATGCCCGGGGCTGCTTCGCCGGCCGGGCCCCTTCTCCTCCAGTCCGGATTGCTTTGGCGGTTGGCCATGATGCGATGCTACAGGCGCCTGGCCTGTTTTTTTTTTTTGTTTTTTTTTTTTTGTTTTTTGTTTTGGGCCGCGAAGGCCGGCTCAAGAATCGTGTGATGGTAGGGCCGAAGCAAGATGCTCGTCTTCGAGGTTTTTCCCCTCACAACACTCGATGATGAAGGTCAGGCCATGCGAGGCCGTGATCGGGACAGAAGAGACGTTGATCTTTAGCCTGTGCGTGGTGCCCAAGAATGACAAAGGCTGTGCCGAGAGTAGAAGAAAGGAATGCTGCTGCTTAAGACATGTAGATGCTGGGCGATGGAAGCTGTCGATAATCATGACAATGGATCTGCCGATCGTGACCCGGGGCCCGCGGGCTCAACCGCCTGAGAGAGGAGACGGATGGATTGCGAGATGTTTGGTTGAAGGAATGAAGTTGGCGATGGATGGATGGATTGAATATATTGAAGCGAAGCAAGACCGGTCGATGATCCATCCATCCATCGCTCTTGCCCGTGCGTGCTGTTACCGGTATGTACTAAATGTTCAATGTTTTCAGCGCATTCCAGGGTAGCTGCTTGTAACCGCTCCAGGGAAACCGCTCCAGGGTAGCCGTTCGCCGTGCATGCTGCTGGGTGCTCCAGCGATTGTGCAATTGATTCGAATTCTCAGTACTTGAACGTGAAGCTCTAGAAGTCTGACTGGGACGGGAAGATCAATCAATGTGATGAAGCTCAGGGGAGCTGTGAGTCGTGCTGAATCCCTCCAAATGGACATGGAGCCCACAATACGTAGCCCTGTAATGAAGTCGTACTCGTATCCGTCAGTTTGCTTGAGACAGCCCTGGCCGAGCTGAGCTGCTGGTTCCCCGCAAAGTGGCAAACGTCATATGTACATTGATTGATTGAATTGATCGATGGATTGATCAATTCATTCAAAATGGATATTCAATTCGAACGATTATCGTCCTCACTGAAGAGAAGCCGTGCTCATGTTATGTACTGGCTACATTGGCAAGGCAAGCCTTCCACTGGACTTCCCGCTATTGGATCCCCTGCGCAGTGGACGCATACGCCTAATAGAGCCAAGCGCAGAGCCCTGATCGCGACACGTCGAGTCCCTCCTCGGTATCCGATACATTGGAGTTCTTCCACTTGGAACAAGTTCTTCTCGACTCAAGTTCGGCGTTAGCTTAGTCATCAAAGACGTTCTTCCGATCGTCTCGATGGAGTCAAATCAATCAATCAATCAATCAATCGATCCATCGATCCATCGATATTCTCGGCTTCAAACTCGCAAAACCTCCGCTGCCACGGCGACCACCACAGACATCACGTACCTATTACAGACTTATCATTCTCTTCTGAGCTGCCGCGGTTTGATCGTCAGCGAGATATCACAAGGGGAAGCCTTCAATGTTCTCTTCTCCCCCAATGAGCGCCGAACGCCTCGTCATCTGACGCTGCCACCGCAGCTTCACCTCACCCCAGCCGCTTCAACCACCCGACGGACTACATCCAATCGACCGACCATCGCGCGTACCCCTCGTCCTTCAGAATCGTCGCTGCGATGAATCCCGAGCCTCCGAAGGACTCCAACGGGGGGCCGCGACCCTCCAAGCCCAATCCCCTGCGCCCGCTCCGAAAGAAACCTGTCAACCCTCTCGTCGCCTCCCGCAGGCCCGCTCCGAAACCTACCCCGGCGCCGTCGAGCTCCACCTCTTCACAGCATCCCGGTGCGCAGAACGGCGCGAAACCGAGCCTCAACGAGCTCCGCGCACAGTATGGCGGCTGGAGCGAGCCGCCGCCGCCGCACCCGTACAACGACATCCCCATCATGACGACGAAAAAGGCCCTGCTCGACGGCATCAGATATCACATGATGAAGTTCACGCAGGCCAAGCTCGGCGACAAGCCCGTGGACCCCACCGACCAGGACGAGTTCGCCAGGCCCGTCACCCTCCACAGGCGCGACGCCCGCCAGCCACCTCCCGGGAGGGCCGTCAAGGTCGAGGAGCCCGAGAAGCCCCCCGTGGACCAGCAGGAGATCGAGCGGCTGGCCCAGATTAAGGCAGAGCGGGAGGCACAGAGAGCCATCGACCAGGCCAAGATCGCGCCCGTCGTCAAGGACACCCAGCCCAAGCGGCCTAAGAAGCAGAAGGAGGAGAAGACGAGCTTCAACCGGGCCCCAAAGACCTCGGCTGCTAAGAAGGAATCGGACCTGCGCTACGAGGAAGCGTTACCGTGGCATCTGGAGGACGTCGACGGCAAGAACATCTGGGTGGGGAGCTACGTCGCCGCCCTCTCCGAGGCGAACGTCGCCTTCGTCATCGACAAGTCCGTCTTCCGCATGGTCCCGCTCGAGAAGTGGTACAGGTTCACCGCCAAGCCGCCCTTCCAGCCCTTCACCATCGACCAGGCCGAGGCCTTCATGAACAGGAAGGTCGACGTCGGGCGCTGGGTCATGAAGGACGAGGAGAAGCGAATGGGCCTCAGTGACCTCGAGGCCACCAAGCGGTTCCTGTCCGGGAGGGGCCAGATGATCAAGCGCGAGAGCGAGACCTTCAGGATGGCCTCCAGGTCCGAGAAGATGGAGCACGACGAGCTCGACATGTCCGGCGACGAGTTCCAGGACGACGACGAGACCCCCCACTTCGAGCGCAACGACGACGAGGAGGCCAAGGAGTCCAAAGACAGGATCCGAAGAGAGCAGCTCGGCGCCAACCTCTTCGGCGAGGGTGACGAGCAGGAGGTCGACAGAGAGCTCCATGAGCTGCTGCGTGAGGAGCTGGAACGCCAGAAATACGGAAAGACAACCAAGAAAGCCCTGATAAAGAGGGACCGCGAAGACATATACGAGAGCGATGACTCGAACGATAATCCCTGGAGCAGCTCCGTAAGTGCCTAACCTGCTCACCGAGCTCCGTCCCTTTCTAGAAATTTATTTCGATCAGCGGTCGGGCAATCTGATTTTACTGACTCCCGTAAGTCTGAGGAGTCGTCCGACGAGGACGAGGAAGAGGCCAACAAGGAAGAGGACAAGAAGGACGGCGAGGGCAAGGAGGGACAGGCCGAGGGCAAAGACAAGGACAAGGCGAAATTCTTGGGGACCAAGGGGACATCGACTCCGCAGTCTCTGCAGAAGCAAGCCGAGGCCTCCAAGAAGGGTAAGTCCCTCAAACGAGCCGGCTCCCCCGCCCTCTCCGAATCAAGCGGCAACGAGTCTTCCCGCAAGAAATTGAAGAAGGCATCTGCCGCTGCTGCCGCCGCCGCCGCCGCCGCCGCCGCCGCGGTTCCTGGAAGTCGCTCGGCCACCCCGCTGCCAACCACGAATACGGTCCGCCGCCCTAAGATTGCAGTGGGCTCTGGGAGCGACGGGGAGGCCACGGCCGGTGAGATGTCGGATTCCGCGGCACCCAAGAAGAAGATCAAGATCGTCGGCAGCTCAAAGGGGACGCCCTCCGCTTCCCGTGCCGGGAGCCCCATTCCCATCCAAAGTTTGTCCCCCCCCTTTTTTCTTTCTCCTCTCTCTGTCTCTTGAGGTCCCCTTATCCATTCTTCATCTTGATACTGACAAGAATCGCGTTGCAACAGCGGCGGTATCGCCCGTTTCCCCCGCAGGTGGAGGTGTCATTGAGCCCTGGGAGATTCTGGAGAAGGTGCCTGCTGAGGGAATCGCTATCGGCGATCTCATCAGGCCGTTCCAGGGCCGCGTCGGCGAGGGTCCCGGCCGCATGCCCAAGGGGGAGTGGATCAAGCTTGTCAAGCAACTCTGTGATTACGGCCCCGACAAACGCCTGCGACGACGGAAGTAGAGCTCACCTCCAACAGGCGTGGTGGAAAAGTGTCGGAAGAAGAAGAAGAATTGCCAAGTCAAGAAGCGCTAGCACGGGCAGTAGACGCTGTGTGCGTTGTTGCGGGGTCGCCACAGCACCGAGCTTCGAGAGCCGTGGTTCCCAGGCCTCGCTCTCATGTCTTGGGAGGACGAGGAAAAGGGAGCGAGAGAAAAAGGGCGGGGGGGGGGTGGGGGGGGGAGAAGAGGGAGAGAGTGTGTGTGCATGCATTTGGGTGCCTGATCACCTCTACCACACCAAAGCTGAGAACACAGAGAATCAGCCAAAGCTTGAGATTATTTCCAAAAAAAAAATCACAGTCTTCATGTCGACTAAGGGGTATCTCTTAATATTGCAAACATGCCGCCGTAGTGGTTACTCGTCCATCTGCCATGCATAATCCAGGCCCTTGTTGCGCTCCCGCCTGTTGAGCTGCTTGAAGCGTTCATTCTCGAACCCATTGCTCCTGTCCACGCCATCCCACCGATACCCGGGCCTGATCCCGTAGCGATTCGGCGGCGCAGCACCGGAGTACACCGGCCTTCCCGCGGCCGACTTCGACTTGGATCGTTTTGACCCCCCGCCGCCGGCCGCGTCCTGCTTCTTCTCCAGGAACTGCATCATGGGGTCGTTCCACCTCTGCTGGTCCCTCAGCTCGCGGTTCATCTCCTCGTCGTCCGCCGTCCTCGCAAACGCCATCGTCTTGGCGTCCTCGAGCCGCTCCCGCCGCCGCCGCGCCTCCTCCTGCTGCACCTCGCCCTTGAGCGCCTCCTTGGCCTGGCGCTCCTTCTCCTCCGCCTCGGCCGCCGCCCGCCGCGCCTCCGCCCGCCGCATCGAGATGTCGATCCGCCGGCCCGTCGCGTCGCGGTACACCGTCTCCGCCTCCTTGGCCGACTTGCGGTGCCGCTCAAAGTCCTCCATCTCCTCCTCCCGCCGCCGCCGGAGCTGCGCCGCCACCGTCGCCGCGCTCTGCAGGCCCGCGTGCGTGCCGTCGCTCATCTTGACCACCTCCATGGCCTCCTCTACCACGGGCATCTCGTCGTCGGCCGCGCGGGAGGCGTCGTGCTCGGCGGCCGCGGACGCGATGATGGCATCGGCGGCCGCGCTGTCGTCGACCTTGGGCCCGCCGACGGATTTCCAGTTGCTCTTCTTGCTCTTTCGGAACTCGGCCGTGGCGCCGGAGACGGTCAGCGGGCCATCGTCTCCATGGGCATCGTGGTCGGCGCGCGACTGGCCCCAGGACGAGTCGTCGTCGTCGGTGATGAGGAGTCCCTGGGCCACGGCGTCCTGCTTGCGCTTGCGCTTCTTGGCTGGCTTTGGGTCGGCGACGAGATAGCGGGAGGCGAGATATTGTGATAGGTCCGAAGGCATTCTCTTGAATAGTAGGAGTGTTGATTCTCTGGACGAGAGCTTTGTTGAATCAATTTGATCGGAGACGTGATGATGGAAATCAATGGACTTGAAGGTCCAAGATTGTTGGGGGGCAATTGCCTATGCAGGTATCGGGGCATCAAAGACCCCCGTTATAGAAATTAGCCCCGGTATATACATACAGGGTGGCAGCCTCCATCCATCGATCATCCCGCCGATCGCTGGATCGATGGCCTCGTCTTGATTTCATTTCAACTTCGTCACACTGGCCTTGCAGCAGCCCGCGAGTTGCTCGCCTTGACAGTACGATCTTCGCGCTCCCCCCCCCCCTTTTTCTTGGTCTTGACAAAGACCATGCGGATCCAGGTTTCCCATTCGGTCGTTTGCGATCCTGTTGCCGTCATTTGTGACGCATGAATCGGACCCCCAACTGCCCGACGAGAACGGAGCGCAAACACCGCGCCAAGTCGCCTTGATGCCACAACCTCGCGATGAGTCGCCCATGGAACCGATCCAGGCACTGCCGGCCGCGGCCTCTGCCATGAAGCTCTCCAAGCTGAGGCACTCGACATCGACCCTCGAGTCCTTCCCGACATCCCCGTCCGACGCCGCGCTGTCCTTCCGCAGATCAAACCCCTCCGCCGCCTCCCTCTACGCCTCCACGCTGTCGCCGCCCGGCTCCAGGTCCATGTCGCCTGCTGGCCGCGGTTCTCCGTCACGGGTCCTCTCCAGCACCGTATTCGAACCGGGCCAGGGCGGCGGCGGCGTCAGGGGGTTGTCGGACAGCGCCGGCGACGACCCGGGCGAGCCCCTCAACCTGATCCTCAAGGCCTTCGTGCCGCACGTTGCGGTGTACGCCTCCCCCGACACGGAGGCACTTGTCCGCGGCAAGGGGTTCCAGCAGGGCCTGTGGGAGCTCCTCCGGCCGTTCGGCGAGAACATCCAGGGCAAGGTGACGATACGGGACAGTTACGGCGTGAGCAGGCCGGTGGAGGATTTCTCGATTCGCTTCACCAGGTTGGGCGAGCCCGTGGAGCTGCCGGACCCCGGACTCGTCGCCGGGTTTTTGCAGAACAGGGGGCCGCGGAGCCCCAACGGGACGGCACAGGACAAGACGCCGGGAGATCGGGGCACGCTGGCCGATGTCGAGGCGGTCGTCGAGCGCCATCTGTCCTACGCCGAGGGGGCCTTCGTGGGCTTGCCGCACTATGGCCTCGCGGCCCGGAACGGCGTAGACGGCGAGGCCGCCTCGCCGTACTACGCCCTCTACCTCAGGCGCCTTCTGTCGGGACTGCCCATCTCCCCTCACGAGACGTTCGCACACCCGGTGGCCTGCATCATCGCCATCAGCTCCCAGACGGATGCGCCCATCGAGACGCTGAGGAGGCTCTACGGAGAGACCAGCCAGGGCGACAAGAAGCTGCCTGTATGGGTGGATGGAGATTACCTGAGATACTACGTCCTGGTCCACGACGAGGAAAACGACGACATTACGAGGTCTATGGGATTGTTTGAGCAGATGAAGCGGCACCTCGGCCTGCACTGCCACCTGCTGCGGGTGCGGTCCAGCCAGAGCGCGGAGACGGACGATGACAGCATACCGCTCCCGCGGAGCGACTGGATGTCCGCGTCGGAGGAGCTGGCGGAGCTGCGGAAGAGCGAGGACGACGAGAACTTTGAGGACCCCTCCCGATACATCTTCGAGTCGGATGCCACGGCCATCCGCACGTTTGTCCGCGAGATGGTGACGCAGTCCATCATACCGACCATGGAGCGGCACGCCACGATCTGGAACGACCAGATCGCCTCGCGGAGGAGAGGCATCACGGGGAGGTTCATGAACCTGTCGAGGAAGTGGGCCGGCTTTGGCGGCACGTCCCGTTCCTCGTCCGGTGGGACTGCGAGCGGGAGGGACGGATACGACGTGGCGGGATACTACCCGGCGGACGCGCCTGAGGCCATCATGCGCAAGCTCGCCGACTTCGCCTTCATGCTGCGGGACTGGAAGCTGGCGTACTCGACGTACGACCTGCTGCGGGCCGACTTCAGCGAGTCCAAGGCGTGGAAGTACCACGCCGCGGCCAACGAGATGGCGGCGGTCAGCGTGCTCCTCATGCCGCAGCCGTTCACGTCCAAGAGCCGGGCGGAGACGATCGACCAGATGGTCGAGTCGGCCTTCTACTCGTACAACACGCGCTGCAACGCGCCCTACGGCGCGATGCGGAGCATGGTCATGGCGCAGGAGCTGCTGCGGCTGCGGGGCGGGGCCAACATCGACGCGGCCGCGCGCTGGGCGAGCCGCCTGCTGGAGTCGAAGATCCTGGGCCGCATCGGGGACGCGCTCATCAAGGAGAGGCTGGCGATATGCTACTCGTCCAAGCCCGGCGTGGGCAGCTGGAGCTGGGGCAGCCGGCGGCGCAAGTCGGCGACGTGGAGCGTGCTCGCGGCCGAGGCGTGGTTCCAGCAGGCCAAATACATCCCCGCGCAGCGGTGCCTCAACGAAGCGCAGCGGACGTACGACACGCTGCCACATTCCCGGGGCATCTCGGAGTTTCGGGCGGCGCACGAAACCATGCAGACGATGGGGAGGGAGATCACGGAGAGGCTCGACCACCGGGTCGGGGAGCACGGCCGCGGCATGAGAGACCGTGCGGATGACGACGACGACGACGACGACGATGATGATGAGAAGAATCGCATGGGAGGGGACGGCAGCCCCGTGGACGAGGAGCGCGAGGTGCTGATGGACACGTGCACACGGGGAAGGAGCACGAGCATCGTCGGGCGAGGGGGCGTGTTGGAGACGGCGCCGCTAAGGGGGGACGAGGCGGGCGAGCTCGATCCTAATGAGAAGACACGGCAAGAGGGATTTGATTGAGGGTCTACCGGGATAATATATATATACTCACCTAGAGTGGAATGATGAATGAACGATTATGGATATCAGTTCCTGGCACCAGCAGAACTTGACCTCTTCCCCGAGGCCTGAAAGAGGAGAAGCGCTCGTGATGACGATGATGGTGACATCATTCCATCAAAATTCAAGAAGAGCGCCCAGTGCCATGTTCGGTGTCAACCAAGACTCCAGGATATCGAATCTGATTGCTTTGGATCGATTTGAAGTTTGATTTCGAAAGTGAACCAAGACTTCATGTGAATATCAATCAGGCCTAATGCAGGCTCCTTTCATCAACCTCAATGCTGAGGTGCTGCATTGCTGCCTGTGCCGGCGCTCCGGAATTGAAGGGAGCACGGTGTAACCCTAACCCTGAGTGCCTAACCTAGAGTCTCGATACCGGCGCCATACAGTATGTATGTATTAGTAGATCTGGATATTCCCGTCTCGTCCATTGTTGATCTTCATTCATCCCAACTTCATCCAACTTCTGTTTGACGCCCAAACACCAGCCTGTCTCCTCACTGGAAGCACCTACCAGTCCTCAAGAACACCGAGCTGCCATAGGAAACCAGCTGGAAGCGCCAGGAAGTCCGAAAATATGGGCGAACTGTCAGAGTACCTCGTCGAGAACGATCCCAACTTTCGCAAGTATGCATCGCCTCCACTGTGTTGTTCATCT